>JASDQU010439044.1:27470-39581 GCA_032191745.1 Picea mariana | reverse complement strand
GATCTAAACTCAATAAGCATGGACAAACTGCATGGAATCTTCACAGCATATGAAATGAGAACTGAACAAGAAAATCCGTATGTAAAAGAAGCAGCCTTCAAAGCATCCAAAATATCAAAGAAAAAGAAAAAGGAACAAGAAGAATATAGCAGCAACAGTGAAGTCTCGAAAGATGATGAAGAAGTGGCCAACTTTGTCAAAATAATGAACAAGGGAACCAATGGTAGGTATAGAGGTAAGATTCCTTTATTTTGTTTTAATTGTGATGGTATTGGTCATTTTTCTAACAAATTTCCTCATACGAAAAAGATAAATGATGAAGGTTACTCAAAAGGAAAACACGCATATAAAGAAAAAATAACTACAAATAAAGTTTTCAAGAAATGATTATGCACCAAAGAAGACATCTCATCATCAGATGAAGATGTAGTCGGTGACAACAATACAAGAAGAGTTCTATTCATGGCATTAAAAGACTCTGACAAAGAAGACTCTGAAGAATAATGTGAAGAAGCTGAAGAAGAATATGAAGAAGTCGAAGATGAAATTGAAGAGGAAGAAGTTGACTATAGAGAAGAATTAATGTGTGCCATAGAAGTTATCAGAAGATAAAATAAGAAAAATAAGAGACTACAAGCAGAACTAGACAAGAAAAAGGGCACTCCAGAACTAGAACAAATGATCACAAAATTGAAGGTTCAAATAGAAGAAGATAAAATAATTGAAGAAACACTCAAAGAAAAGCTAGAAGAAAATGACAGAATCATTGGAAACTTGGAAGAAGAGATTGTCACACTAAGAAAAGATATTCAAAAGAAAAATATACAGAATATCTCAAAAGTTTTGGATGACATTATCAACAGTAAAAAAACTCATCTTGACCAGACCGGACTTGGATATAATCAGAAAAAAAAGGGATCAATCTCCAAAACAACAGAGAAAGAAACATATCCAAAAAGCTATGCAGAAACAATCAAAGTGGATAGAAGGATATACAACGAAGATTACAGGGATACTCCTTCACCAAGAAGAGTCAGATTTCAGAATAAAAAACAGACAGATAGGCCTCAAGAAGAAGAAGTATTCATAAGAGCACCTCCTTTCAAAAGATATTCAACTCCCATGTATCAAACTATATTTTTTGGTTTATGTTATACATGTAATAATTTTGGACATAAAGTTGTGAATTGCAGAGCTAACAATAGGAACAATAACAACTTTTAGATTCATACACAAAGGGATTATTAAAGAAAACCTAGTGAAACACAAAGAAGAAGTTACAACGGGTTTGAATATTTGAGAAATGAAGTGGAATGTTACAAATGTAACAATTTTGGACACATGGCCAAATATTGCAGAATGACAGTCCCTCCTAAAGAACCTCAACAGAATAACACCACTCATAGACAGGAACCTCAGAAAACGACATGGATAAGAAAGTAAGATCATTATAGAAATGAAGAATGCACAATCGCTCTACAAGCTAAGCAGAAGAAACGCGGTTGGTATGTTGACAGTGGGTGTTCAAAACACATGAAAGGTGATAGAGACAAGTTTCTTACATTACGAAAGGAAAGAGATGGATCAGTATCCTTCGGAAATGATGATTCGGCCAAAATTATTGGAAAATGCACAGTCTGAATTGGGAACAAGAATGAAAAGGCATAAAATGTTCTATTAGTAGAAGACATGAAACATAATCTTCTAAGTGTGAATCAAATGTGTGACCAAGGTCATAAAGTTACTTTCGATTCAAAAAAGTGTGAGATAAGAAAATAATTTTCAGGGAAATTGGTCTCTACAACTGCAAGTACTTCAAGAAACATATATGTGTTAAGTGAAATTGGAAATGAAAAGTGTTGTCTAGGAAAGGAAGATGAAAGTTGGCTATGGAACAGAAGAATGGGTCACATACATTTTGATAACCTTGTCAACGTCAGTAAAAGAGAAGCAGTTAGAGAAATGCCCCAGATCACGAAACCAACCAACACTTTATGCAAGCATTGTCAACAAGGAAATGAAACAAAGACCAAGTTCAAATCAAAAGAATATCAATGACAAGACCACTGGAAATTGTGCATATCGATCTAGTTGGACCAACTAGAAAAAAGGGCTTAAAAGGTGAGAAATACTTTATGTTATTAGTTGATGATTATACAAGAATGAATGCAATTTTCTTTCTCAAGAATAAGTCATAAGCTTTTGAAAACTTCAAGATCTACAAGGAAATGGTTGAAAATGAAATGGATTCAAAAATCAAATGCTTGAGATTTGATAATGGAGAAGAGTTCACCTCAAAGGAATTTATGGAATACTACAAAAATCATGGAATAAAAAGGCAATTCTTCGTTGCTAGGACACCTCAACAGAATGGAGTTGTTGAAAGAAAGAACAGGACAGTATAAGAAATGGCTCGAAAAATACTAGTGGATTCAAAATTGACAGATATATTTTGGACACAGGCAATACATACAATAGTTCACATTCAAAATAGAGTAATGCTCAGAAACGACATTGACAAAAATCCTTACGAACTATGGAAAGGAAGACCAACAWATGTAAAGCACTTMAAATTTTTTGGAATAAAATGCTATATCAAAAGAGAAGATGGCGGAATGAGAAATTTTGAATCTCACGTGGACAAAGGAGTACTTGTTGGTTACTTAAGTACAAGGAAAGCATACAAGTGTTACAATCTAAGATTGAACAAAGTTGTGGAAAGCATCAATGTGACAATTGATGAAACAAGTAGACTAAAATCAAAGGAAGAAGAAAATGAATCAATGAAACAACTCTTAGAAGAAGAAGAAGAAGATGAAAAAGAAGTGGAAGAGGAAGATTAAGAGAATACGATAGAAGCATAAGAGCAAGTTCAGCAAGTGCCTCCAAAGACACCCAGTAACCGAGTACAAAAGAATCATCCTTCAAAATAGATTATCAGAAACAAAGATGCAGGAGTTGAGACTAGAAGAAAAATCCGCTCACCGGAACAAACACACCTAACACTCTCATATACAATTGAACCAAAATGTTTTGAAGAATCCAACAAGGATGAATTTTGGAAAAAGGAGATGGGTGAAGAATTGGATCAAATAGAAAAAAATGACACTTGGGAACTGGTTCCAAGACCAAAGAATAAGAATGTGATCGACACAAAGTGGGTGTTCATGAATAAATTGAGTGAATATGGACAAGTTACAAGGAACAAAGATAGATTGGTATGTAAAGGATATGCACAGGTTGAAGGAATCAACTTTGAAGAGATATTTTCCCCAGTTGCCAGAATGGAAGCAATCTGTTTGCTTTTAGCTTATGCATGGTCCAAAAATATTAAAATGTATCAAATGGACGTAAAATCATCTTTTATGAATGGGGAACTTGAAGAAGAAGTCTACATTGAACAACCAGAAGGATTTTAGTTGTCATAAAACACAGATTATGTGTGTAAATTAAAGAAGGCCTTGTATGGTCTAAAGCAGGATCCTAGAGCATGGTACTCTAGACTGGATAAGTATCTGCAACAGGTAGGGTTTATAAAAGGAAGTGAATACAACAACCTCTACATCAAGGTAAGTCAAGGCAATATTTTATTAATTGAAGTTTATGTTGATGATATTATTTTTGGTAGTGATGATGACAGGTTAAGCCAAAAATTTGCAAAATATATGCAGAATGAAATTGAAATGTCGTTACTTGGAGAACTATCCTTCTTTCTGGGAATTCAGATACGCCAAAGAAACCAAGGAATTTTTATTTCTCAAACCAAGTATATCAGACAAATGATAAAAAGTTTCGGTATGGAAGATTGTAAACCAGTTATCACTCCCATGCAAACCAGTTGCAAGTTGAGAAAAGATGATGATTCAAAGTCTACAGATTAGAGGCAATACAAGTCAATTATTGGTAGCCTACTATATGTGACAACATCGAGACCATATGTAATGCAAGAACTTAGACAGGTGGCACGATTTCAAGCAGCACCAAAGGAATCACATGTATTAGCAGTGGAGAGGATTTTTAGATATCTTAAAGGAACATAAGAGTTTGGATTATGGTATCCAAAAGAAAAGGATCTATCACTTATTGCCTACACAGATGTAGATTGGGCAGGTTGTATTCATGACTGATGAAGCACCAGTGGAGAAGAATTCTACTTGGGTGAGTGTTTAGTATCATGGCTAAAAAAGAAACAATCATCAATATCCTTATCAACATTCGAGGAAGAGTACATTGCCTCAACATCATATTGTACACAGGTTCTTTGGATGAAAAAAACTCTGACATATATACAGGTTGAGTATGATGATACCATTCCAATCTATTGTGATAATACAAGTGCCATCAATGTCTTAAAGAATCCATTGATGCACTCCAAGATGAAGAACATTCCAATCAAGTATCATTTTTTATAGGAACAGGTTGCAGAAAAGAACATCAAATTTGAGTATGTGGGCACAAAAGAACAAGTGGCAGACATCTTTACAAAACCACTTCCACGAGAAGCCTTTGAGTATATTTGCCAAAGACTCAGAGTTATTTATAATCCAAAATGAATTATTTTAAATTTATATCTTATATGTCTTATATATACATGAGGAAGCATCATAAGAAGATAGTTCAGTCAGGGGGAGTAGCCTTGGATGGACAGATAACTTTTCCATTGATGACAAAGGGGGAGAGATTTATCAGATGCAGAGGATAGAGGCATGATTCTAGGGGGAGAAATGGTGACAGAGATGCAGAGGATAGAGGTATGGTTCCAGGGGAAGCATGAGTGATATGATTTCAGTATTGCATCAGAGTGTTGCCATAAATGCCAAAGGGGGAGATTGTTTATTAAGATTGGTTGTCATTGATGTCAACCCTTGAAGAAATCCCCGTGGCACAAAGGTTGGGTAATGGACCCAATATTGTTTGATGAAAATATGACTCATTATTTTCTTGTCATGGTTGATAATAAGTAGAAATGGATGAACTCCAAAGTGGTCCCCTTATGGTGAAATCCCTCACGGGAAGACGCTTTGCGGATTGAGTTATCCTAGAAGTATGGTTAGAGAACCCATTCTTATTTGAGGAATAATGAGATGAAGGTCATTGAATTTTTCAATGAAACTATCCTATATGGATATTTCCTGTCATTCCATTTCCATTGGTATGTGGAACGTCACATAAATCCTCACGGTTAGAGAGTTATGGCCATGAGAAGTTGGAGAACCCAGGTTTGGGTAATGGACCCAAGTTTGTTTGATGGATAATGGTACGAGTTTTGATATATTTTTAGGTAATACTATTCTATATGGATGGTACATGTCATTCCATTTCTGGTGGTATGTGGAACGTCACATAAATCCTCACGGTTTGAGAGTTATGGCCTTACGAAGTTGGAGGACCCTCTTATGCCATCTAGAAGTTCCGAAAGGTTAAAGTAGTCAAAATGGTTTAAGAGATTTTAGAAGGTAAATAATAAAGTGAATTGATGAGTGTACTATAATTCAAAGTAAATACAAAATAAAGTATTTAAATAATAAATTTAATGGAGAAATTAGAAGTGGGTTAACCCTAAAATAAAGAAAGTGGGCAAAGTGACCTAGAAGATGTTTTTAAGGAAACTACTTGGAGAGTATAAATAAGAGGCAAGGCTCTATCATTTTAAAAACTTGAGAATATTGAATACCTATAGGTTTCTGAGTTAACCAAAGGATATATAATCCGAATTTCTGAGGGAAGGTGAAGAAAAAAAGGCCGGAATTCAAGGAAGGACAAATTCTTTTGATGATGTTTTCTAAGGTATGTTATTTATAGGTCATCTCACCATTTTCGCAATATTTTTTTTTCTAGAATGATTAAGACTGTGCAATTTCTATTCCATTGAGTAAACATATCCAAGTATCGGTGGTAAAACATTCATCTTGTGGGTCGTTGTATTTTTGGAGTTATATTCTGTGGAAAATAGGGTTTGTGGATAGTCCTAAAACTAGTCAAAAAAATGTGTTTCGGGTAAAAACATCATAACTTCTTCATAAAAGATCCAAATTCAATAAGACCAAATCTTTTGGTTAAATTATAGTATGAAATATTATATGTAATAGTTTCATATCTATTCAAGAAACATTTTGTGCGGGGCATGCTCTACATGGTCGCTCTCTAGAATAAGCCAGAATTCAGCAAGGTATGCAATTTTTTATATAACTACGTTTCTGAGAGGTTCCAAGTAGTGAAACCTAGAGGAATTGCATAAAAAAATATGAATAACATTGTGTATCATTTATTCCCCGAGGTGTAGGAAATTCGGTGATAGAGTGTGATGTTAAGGCACTTCGTGATGTTAAAAGTCACTGGTTTGAAACCTATGGGGACAAAAAATCCATCCATGTTAAGGGTTGGTGTGGCTCAGGCCGGGTGCAATCCCCAGGTGATTTTGAAGGCTTATATGCTGCTAAGTCATGGTTTATTAGCCACATGTTAGTCCAACATGTCACAGAAAAAATAACAAACAAAAAAAACATTGTGTATCAGTTTCAGATATTTATTCATTACAGGTACAAAGTTATGATTATTTCAAGTTAGGGTTGTTGACTAATCCAAAACTAGTCATGTGAGACTAAAGAAAAGTTTGATGTAAATGCTAGTCTCTTGTTGTTTAAAGTTAAGGAATGTTTTCAGGTATGTGATCATATACACCAGATCTATTACCGAGTTATAAATCATATTTGGATCATGAAATTGATGAGGGCTTTTGGTTGAGGTACAAGTTGGGTACATGGTTGAGACAAGTAGTTGATGAGTTGGCACATACATCACGTGTATAGTTGATGATGTTGGTACATATTGATGAGTCATAGTTGATGAGTAGTTGACACATGATTGGTACATACTTGGTACATGGTTGGTTGCACTTATTTATGGTGTAGGTTGATTATAGATTGTTTGGTACAGGTTGGTGCATGGTTGATGCACTTGTTTATGGTACAAGTTGATTACAGGTTGGTGCATGGTTGATGTAATTGTTTATGGTACAAGTTGATTACAGGTTTAGGTATAGGTTAATGCATGGTTTAGGTTTATTGGTACATGTTTACTGTGGTATAATTCACTACAAATCCCCACGTATTCCCTTGGCGATATGGTGGTTTTAATTGCAGCCTTCTCTCAGATTGTTAATGTCTGAGCATGTCTTAGAGCCACAATCCTTCTCTTCCGTTGATCTCTAATCCCTTGGTGATGATCCGCGATCAACAACTACTATTTATCCTCCTTCCATGCATGATCCTAGATCTCCATGATTTGTCGACATGTAGCTCCCATTCAAATCAACGGTCATTGTTGATTCCGACTCTCCGATCTTCGGGAGTTTCAGTTTTCAACTCTCGCTTCCTCCTCAATAACTATCTTCTGGAGTGGAGCATCTACTGACACCTTTCACTACAGATGTGCGGCTACGATTTCCTCCATGTGATTAGAATTCAATATTTTTAGTTCTTAAACTTTTATTTTCTCTGTATGACAACCTTCCGGAGTGGAAGATCTTTCAACACCTGTCCCTTTAAATATGCGGCCAGGAACTCCTCCGTGAATTCAACCTTCTGGAATATAAATTATCAAACTCTCACTACCTCTGACTGGTTATCTTATGGAGTGGAATATCTACTGAAATGTATTCTTCCCAATCAATGGCTATGCTCCTGCTTCAAGACTTTGGCCTCCTCAACCAAATAAATGGTCCTTTGACCTCCTCCTCGATCACCGATTAAGATCTCCTTCGATAATTCGATGCTTTCACCCTCTTCTTTCCTCTAGAGTGTTTCATAACCGAAGTTCTAGATCTAGCACCACACATCCACTTCCAAATCAATGGCTGTTGTCCACTTCGGGAGTTCATCCTTTGATGATTTCAAATATCAACATTCACAAACCTCCAGAGTGAATATTAATGGAGTGTCAGATCTTCTGGCATCTATCCTCCTTGATCCAATGAATGTCCAATGGATTTAATATCTGTCATCTACATTTCTCCTCACAAATCAATGATCGACATTATTTCCTTTGAGATCTATGGACCTGAATGCTTCGGGCTTCGACGCTTCAGGATATTTCAAAACACAACTTATTAGAAACCCCAGAGTACAATCCTCCAAATTTCATGATCTGGTGACACCTGTCCAACCCAGATCAAAGGCTCCTAGCTACTTTGGCTATTCAAGATTCATCGATCTGAAACCTCCAACTTCTCCTTTTCTTTTTCTCCCAGCGTACTTTCTCCCAGAGTTGACGATCTATCACCACATACCATTTCTGGATCTAACGACGCAGATCTCTTCGGCTCTTCAGTGCTTCGGCTCTTTGGCTCTTCGGTGCTTCAGCTCTTCGGCACTTCGGCTCTTCGGCACTTCAACGCTTCAGCTCTTCGGTGCTTCAGCTCTTTGGTTCTTAGGCTCTTCAACTCTTCATATCTTTGGTGATTCATATATTCAACTCTTTGGTGCTTCATCTCTTAGGGCTTTGGGAGTTTCAAACTCCTATTCACTCATTTCTCCCGAAGTGCTTTCACCCAAAAACTTAGATATTTATCCACCTGTCATGCTGGACGATGGATGGTCCCTATTCACTTTAAGACTTCAGGACTTTGACAAGTTGAATCTTCTGCGTACACGAGGGTTAAGTCTTGTGCACTAACCTCCAGATCCAATAGTTTCTAGTCCTCTGCTCTCATATCCAATGGATGGGATTTGTTCCTCTCCTCTGTGCTTCTTTTTTTCGTTGGACACTGATATAACGGTCCAGGATCCTTTCCACAACTAATATGATGGGTTTTGTCACTCCTCCTCATGATATTTTGACTTCTTTGACTTGGAATATTTTTTCAATGTTCAAAGGTTTCAGCCTTTGATATTTCTCCTGCGGACCCAAATATCTGGTTCCTGCTTGAGCTCTTAAACGCGTTAACTCTTCTGATCTTTGGGACTTAGAATAAGTCTGTCCCCCACACACTCCTTTTGTTATTCCTTCTGAGCTTTTCAATTTATTGAGCCTCTTAAGGGTCTCAAACCTTTTGTTTCCTTTCAAAGGAAACCTTTGTGCCCTCTTGGAAACCTCTTACTCAATGCACACCTTGCAGAGCTCCTTCTTACAGAGTGTTCAGTAACTTTGTCTCTTTGTGCTTTCTCTACACAGTTCCTTATCCAAGTTGTTCAGTAACCTCGAGGTTTCTCTTGAGTTTTTTATCTCTCTAGTGCACCCTCTTGGCACATTCTTTTCTAACTCCATAGAGTTCATATGCGCACTCCTTGCGCTGGCTACAAAACCTCCAATGTTTTGTTGTGCACTCCTTGCACAACCTAAAGAATCCAGAACAATATTATAAACTCAATACAAGGATAGATAAATCTATCTTCCTATTTCATATGAAGCCTATCATACATGTAGAACATACATTAACACACATATAACATTCACATAATACAGTGAATTCATAAACACAACGTGTGCAGGAACAAATGTTTTTTTTTGTATCCAAATGAATGTTTGTTTACAAATGTGTACATAGACTAGAATACAATAGAGTCTCAGTTCTTTCTCCTTTCCTAACCCTATCCTGATTTCTGATCCTAAGACCTCTCTACAAATATCTCTCTCCTTTACAAATGAGGGCTCTATGAGCTTATTCTCTTCACCGCCTTAGTACCATCACTGTCTTAGTTACGACACCATACTCCTACGACTCATTACATAAATGATGATCTAGAACTGACTACGATCTAGACCTTCTTACAATCAACCATTTAAGGTGACCCTATCCACTACCTATACAAATGTATGGCTTGGGATTTACAACCTTACAACACAAATCCCCATGGGATCAGATTTCAAATTTAAAAATGGGAGAGTCAATGTCTCTCCCTTTCTCCATTGTGTGCCTATGTGTTGGCTTGTTGGTGCATTTGTTGAGGTGGAGAAATGCTCCTGCATCATAATCCACTGCTGGGAAAATCATGAGCTCCTATTCATGAGATCCTTTCATCTAGTGTTTAAATCCTCCTGGATCCCAAACTCTCCCTTGGAGTTGTCTTCTTGCTCCTCTCCATCTATCCCATTGTCGTTGTTGTTGCTTCTACTTATTCTCCTTCTTCCCTACTATTGTTGCAGGTTATCCTCTATTCATCTTCCCTTTACTGACTGCTTCTGCTAACCTCAACATCAACTTTCTTACTTCCTCTATCACCTTGTCCAACTGTTATAATGGCTGGCTCTTCTCATGTAGTCTTCTTGGCTACAATTCTTCCTTATCAGTGGGTGGATCATCTTGATCCCCCATGTCATATTATTTTTCAGTGGCATTATTTTTCCATCCTTCTGCAAACTCTAGTTCTGAAGTCTCATCACTGAGTTGTTTCTCAACTTCCTCCTTTGAAAAATTACCTTTTGTTAGCTCCTCTTGCGTTGGTTCAAGTAAAACTTCTTCCAGTGTCTCCTCATGATGGTATAATCCTCCATCTGTCTCCAACCTAATATGTTGGATGTGTTGGCTTTGCACCATACCCTTCTCTCTAGGGCTTCTAGTTGTTCATACAGATCAAAAAAATCCATGCTATCTGCTTCCCCTTTTGCTACAGAGTCTAGTGCTACAATAATCTCCTATTCAGCTTCCTCGTTGAACATTTTGAGCAATTATGTTGAATGCTCTTCTTCTTCTATTGGGGTATACATCAGTGTCTTTTCCATTTATTCCTCTTTGAAAGTTTTTGCTGGTTTTATTTTGTCTTCTATTTCACTTTCATCATGTGCATTGGCCTCTACTTGGTTGTTTGGTAGGAATGTCTTGATCTCTCCAATAATCAGAATGATCCTCTGATCTTCTTATTTGATGGTGGAAGTTTCTAAATTATCATCATATTCATTCATATGGTCTGCAAACCCACATGAACCTTCAACTATCAACACTCCTTGTTGACCTGAACCCACTTCTAAGCTCCTGATACTTTCAAACAGTCTCATTTCTTTCCCCCTGCTCACCTGGCAGTTTGGGACTTCTCTTTTTCCCACTTAGAATTCTATGAGATCAACTGATCCCATCTCATTGCCCACCTAGAAATTTGAAATTTCATCACTGCACCTCTAGAAGTATATGAGACCTTCCACTGATCTCTTTCTGTTGCCCACCTCTCAACTTGAAATTCCATTTCTGCCCACCTGGCAGTTTATGAAGTCCTCTACTAATCTCATATCATTGCCCACCTGGAAATATAAATTTCCATTTATGTCCTTCTGATAGCCTAGGAGATCCTCCAATGATCTGATTTCATTTCCCACCTCACAATATGAAAATCCATCTCTGCTTTCTTGTCCGTTTATGAGATCCTTATCTGATCTTGCCTCCTCCTCATCATTGAGGTGTCTCCCAATTTTTGGTTCACAGATGTGAATCAGTTCCTCCTCTGTGTCGCTAAGATTTTCTAATTCCCTCAACCACCTTCTCAACTGTTGTTTCTTATTTATGTCCAACAACTTTTGAACAAGCCATTTTTCCTTCCTGTTCAGAGGACATTTGTAACTCTAGTGTACCTTTTCCTCTTGTTGCATCCTCAATGCTAGTTGTTCCATCCTTTCTCTTATCTCATTGAGCTCCAGATCCATATTTGGATTGAATTTATGTTTGTGGTCTTCTCTTTAGTAACCATTTCCACTTTCTACCTGCCCTCCTGGAAAGCCTGTGGATCACTCTACATCCGAGAGCATCTCCATCTTCTTTCACAGGTCACCTGACTGTTTAAAATTTCACTGTTGCTCACATGCAACAACCTTCTCACAAAGAATGAGTACTCTGCCTTCCTTCACCTATTTTATATAGGAAAAATTTAACTTATGATATCATCTAATGTTACCAAATCATCTCTTTTATCTCTTTTCCACTTCTTCCTTCTACCTACAAGAAAAAAAATCGGCTCTGATACCACCAGATGCAACCCCCCTTCCCTCCTGGGGTTCTGCGACCTCCTGGTCTAGGATATTTCAATATTCTGAGTCGAATTGACTCTTCGGACTCATGATTGAACCCAAAACAATTATACAGATCCCCCTTTTCCTCCTTTAGGAGCAGGTCCTGTGATACCTGCA
>JASDQU010439044.1:5938-19041 GCA_032191745.1 Picea mariana | reverse complement strand
GTAGGTTTTATCCCTTCATTTTGTTGGATAATAATAAAGGAAGGACCTGGCAATTTCTCTGGTGGACGTAGCCCACACTGGGTGAACCACGTAAATCTGTGTCTCTCTTGTATTGTGTGTCTTCTGTGTTTTGTTTCTGCATTTGTTTTATTTTATTGCTCCACGGTCCTATTTTTCTAACAGCAGTGACTAAATCACTTCTCTCTGTGATGGGCTTGGTGCAAGAGGAAGAATATTCAACCGAGATATAAGTGGGGAAGCTCGCTAAATCCATTCAACAGCTTCAAGCAAGAGTAATGGAGCTAGAAATCCAAGCAGTGTCGAGCACTCCACAAGAAGTGCGCGATCAAAGGGAAGAATTTTTCAGGAACACAGTAGAAAGAATTAGGGAACTTTCCTCAGAGTGTAATAAACTAAGTGATCGAAGTGTGAAAACTTACGAGTGCCTTACATAATATCTGGAGCTGAGGAAACTGGAGGCACAACTCCAAGAGGTGAAGTTACAAGAATTCACTGTAGAAGCACAAATGAAGCTTCTTACTGTCGTTGAGAATATGAAGAGGTCATAGGAGGAGCACACATTCTAGAAGTAGGTTACTTCCATCTAGATCAAGGTTATGGAAGTGACATAGAGACTCCAGTCGGTGCAGGATGAAGCCTACACAATTTTTGACACAAGCAAATTTGGCTCATTTTGCGACGGCTATTTCGACGCTCTTGCGACGTTATGTCGTGGATATTGTGATGAATCTTGAGTCTCTAAAACATCGTTTTATGTCATGTGGAAACTGCGGCGAACTTGAATTACCATCTCAAGAGAGACGACCCAAAGGAACTTCTCACAATTGCAACAAAAAAGAAATATCATCGCTAATACGACAATATAGGCAAACTAAGTGAAACCAACATTCTTCGCAATTGAGACGACCATTGTGATGACATATTTCATCATTTATATAGTAAATGCGTTGCAGTAATTTAAGTTGTCGTCGCACTTGCGACGACAATTTTTTTTTGTTAATGTAGAAAATACGTCACAACAATTTAAGTTCTCATCACACTTGCGATGAAAAATTCCATTGATTATATGGCAAATGCATTGCAACAATATAAGTTTTTTTCGCAATTGAGGTGACAATTTTTTTGTTGTTTATATGAAAAAAGCATCGCAACAATATAAGTTGTCATCACCATTGCGACGACAAATTTCATTGTTTATATGGAAAAAGCATCGCAATAATATAAGAGGGCTTCACAATTGTGACGACAACTTTTGTTATTTATATGGCAAAAGCATCGCAACAATATAAGTTTTCGTCGCTATTGCGACGAACAATATTTATTTAAAAACAAATTTAAAAAATTATTTTAGCCTGCAATTTTAATATTAATAGTACCATATCCTCTAAGTAGAACATGGTTTCTCCTATAATTCCTTGGATAATGGGGATAGGTCTCAATGCCTTAATAATGTGCATGAGAGGACAATAAATCCCTTAGTCTCTAAATGAATCTTTCGGGAACTTAAAAGGGCCATGGACAAGGCCACAAACCACAAAACATGCCCTATATAAGATATCATTATCATTAGAGTGGTATGTGGATGCCATTAGAAGGTTTTATGCATTAGGGATGGGTACTAGAGCCTTGACCATGGCTGGGTCAAAAGTCGAGGGAATTAGGACCTATGTTAATATTCTTGATCTAATAGGCCATGATCAAGGCCTCAAACTACAACATAGTTCCTTTAAAGTGAATCTTTGTCATATAAGTAGGATATGGGTATAATAATGAGTTTTTTCATAATAGGAATGGGTCCCAAGGACTTTAACATAACAAAGGGATGAAAATAAGGGCCTTATTCCATAAATGGATTTGTAAGGCTCAATATCCATGAACATCACCTTCAACATAATCCCTTAGAGGAAATATTTGGCCTCCAAGTTGAATATGTGTACCATTATGAAATATTTTTCACTAGGGACATGTGCATTAAGTAATTAGCCATGTTCAAGTGAGGCAAAATAAGGTCCTTGGGCTATTTATGAATCCTTAAGGGATTAAGGGACATAATCAATGCCCTAAACCACATAATATGTTGTCTATAGGGAATCATGAACCTTTGAGTGAGATATAGGTATTGTTATAATATTTTGTGTATCAAAGATGGCTATGAAGGATTTAACCATGGTTGGGTGATAAATCCAAGGAATTAGGCCTTGAAAAAATATTATTGGGTTAATAGGCCATGATTAAAGCCATGAATTACAACATGAGACATTTAAAGGGGATCTTTTGCATACGGATTGGATGAAGTTTCCATTAGGATTTTTTGTGTAGTAGGGATTTATGTTGGGGCCTTTACCATGATTAGGTGATGAAAATAGGGTTCTTAATCCATAAAGTATGATCAAGGACTTTAACTACAACATCATCCCTTTAAAGGGGACATTTTTCATATGAATGAGAAAAGGTTTCCATTAGGATGTTTTTTGTAGTCAGGATGGGTCTTCGGGCCCTGACCATGATTAGGGGATGAAAATAAGGTCCTTAATCCATAAATGAGTGTAACTAGTCTTATGTGACATGGAATATTCTTCAAACAACAAAAAAAACTTTTAGAAATCAACTTTGTCCTTGAGCGCGATATTGGTACTTTTAGGAGGCTTTACATAAAAGATATGGATCTCACATATTTGGCTGTAAATGAAGCTTCTAGGGTCCTAGTCCATGAAAAAGGACTCAAATCACCATACAAACTCAAATCATTGGCCTATTGGTGGGATATAGGCATCATTAAGAGAATTTGCATACCAGGCATGGGTCTCAAGGCTTTGACCATGGTCAATGAAGGAAAACAAGGGTTGTATGATCTAAATTAGTATTTTAGAGATTATAATATTTAACATATGAATGAGATTTGGGAAATATTAGAAAATTTTATATGCATTGGATGGATTTGGAGACTCTGAACATGGTCATGCGAGAAAATAAAGGGTGTTAAAATCTAAATGAAAATTTTAATGCTCATGAACCATGCACATGTCCTTGAAACACTACAAAGTTTCTTTCAAGGGGATATTTGGCCTCCAATTGGGATATGTGTGACGTTAGGTGGTTTCATGCACCAAGGATAGGTCTAGGGGTCATAACCATGACAAGGAGAGAAAATAAAGGGACTCCAGTCATATATAAATATTTTAAGGATATTGTCCATGAACATGGACTCAAATCACCACATAGGACCTCTAAAATGGATATTTGATCTCAAAATGGGATATGGGTGCCTATAGTAGTTTTTTCATACCAAGGAAGGATCTTGGTGTCTTGACCATGGTAAAGTAGTGAAAATAAGAGACATATCAACTAAATGAATATTTGAGGGATCATGGGATAAAATGGGGTCTTAAACCATTACATGCATCCTTCATAGGGTATATTTAGCCACCAAGTGGGATACATATGCAATTAGGAGAATTGTTTTACCAAGGATGGGATTCAAGGCCTTATCCATGTTAGGATAAAGACAGAATAGACCAATTTTATATTAAATAACTCCTAAGTGTCGAAATATCCTAACATCCTCCCTTAAGAACAACCTAGGATATGTTTGAAGGATTTACAAAGGTGACACAATAGGAGAAATAAGGAGTCATTAGAGCATATCCCCCCTTAATGACCACTTATTAAACTCCTAACATAGATCAAAGTTTGGAAAACTTCACTTCTGTAAGAGACTTTGTGAAAATGTTTGCAACTTGATCTTTTATTGGGAAAAAGATCACTTGAGAACCATTATGATATTTTCCACTCTAGATGGTTATTAAGATATTTCCCATGGTCCAAGAATAAAATCCAATGTATTGTGGGTGTTAAAATATTCTTTATGGTTCATGGACCATGCATAGGGCTTGAAACCACCAAACAAGCTTTATAAATGGAACCTTTAGCCCAAAAGTATAATATTGAATCCACTATGAGGTTTGGCATGATAGGGATTGGTATTTGTTCCCTAAGAATGGTCCAAGGACAACTGTTATCATATTAGGGAGAACTGTGTAACATTTTCTTAATATATGAATATAATATAATGATTAAAGGATTAAAATGTGCTAAGATAGGAGGTTTTACAATAAGAAATTGAAGTCTTAATATATTATTCTATTTACTTGTTGTGCAAGGAGAAGGTAAAGATTATTACAAATAGGCCATTCATAATTTTGATTGGTTTCGACATTGACAACATTGTCATCACTCATAATGATAGTACAAAATCCATAGGTGGGACATACAACCATGAACCCTAGAAATATTCTTTAGGCACTAGTGATTGTCCTTGGATCATGGTTAAGTCCTTGATACCCATACCTAGTGTGCCAAACCTCTTAATAAAATCCATATTATATTTTGGTGTAAATATTCCATTTATAGGGCTTGGCATAAATATTTCATTTATGCAAAATTACTATTATGCCCAGTACTGGAAGAGACTTCCTTATCTATTGCAGGATGAATCATATTCTTGTAATGCTTTGTGTTGATAAGGTTAGGTAAGAATGTGAGTATAAAGGTTGGGATGAGAAATACATAATCTTATTGCTTGGTGTTTTCACCATGGTGGCCTCATATCCTAGGTTGGTGGTGATATCTACACTAGATGGTTGTGGTTCAATGGAAATTTTCTCTTACATGACCAATCTCTTGGACCAATTTTTGTTAAAAGATAAGTCTCATTTTTTTGTTTATGAATATGAAAAATTACTATTACTCCCAATTATAACACAATTATGTGTTATGCATGCTATGTGTCATTTTTTTTCCAGTTTTGAATTTAAGTATACAAGGAAATGAAGGAAAATTTCATGGCACAAGAGAAGAAAATGATTTATACCTTTTCGAAAATGTGTTTTGGATCTTGGAGGTGACCACCCTTCAAACCTGTATTTTTCAAAGACATTAAAAGTTTAAATGACTGAATAATAACTAAACATCTATGAGGAAATAACCATGTACAAGTGCAAAGGAAGGCTACTAGGTGGGCTTGAAACAAGAGAAATCTTAGCTCACACATACACAATACATAAGATAAGACGACATGTAAAACTCAAGTGCACCACTATCTAAGGGAATTTTAGCCTTTGGAATACATTGTGCAAGAAGATTAGATATGAAGTCTACCGAATAAAATATCAGTCCATGCTTGAGCACCCCATGCATAATCAAAATCCATCTTAACCACATGTATCTAGTGCATCATCTTCCATACAAGAGGTTCAAGAGAATTACTAAGGCTTGAAGTTCTCATAAGAATGGAGGGAGGCCATGAAGCCTAAGGAAATGGATGGATGATATGGAGTTCACTATAGTTTAAAATTACTTAAATATTTCTAACCTACAAGGTTACATATAAAATAAATAATGCAATATAGAAGATGAAATACTCAAAGAAAATGTGTCTAAACTGAAATATGTGCTCGGGTGGTACAACAACTTTTTGATAATACTTATTTCAGTAGGTCAATGACAATGTATGGCTTTGATGTAAGATTTTCACATGGTGTATTTTACAAATACAAAACACAATCCTAAGACTCTAACACAACTCAATTAACCTTCACTCAAATAGTTAAATAATAATTAGGCCTTCAAAGTGCTTCAATGTATGGTGATGCAACCCACCATAGAAAACACATGAAGGCATGAGAGGCACTATGATTCCAATATAGGGGAAGATGAAAGGGGACCTATGGGAAAATAAATCCTCTATCTCCAAGGTCATTCTAAGAACTCATATTGTTCTACAAGGTGCCTTAAATGAAGCCATATACCTTCTTTGACTTATCAACCAATCCTTGAATCTATGTAAGAGGTTGGTGGGGAACGTCTTTTCACATAATAATGGGAGCATGGGTTGAGTACAATCTTCATGCCATAGGAAGTGTAAGAGTCACACATTCCGCTAGTTATAGGTAATTTCATCCATCATTTCCACCAATAATATCATTGTCATTGACTCTAACATTGTGGGAATCACTCTAACATTAATTCTCTACATATTTCATGTTTTACTCTCCATTTCCAGCCCAATATACCAATTTGGAAATTAACCAAAATCAACATCAAGAAGAGGAAAATTGTAGACTTTGGATGAAATATAGTGGTTGTAGGTGATCATATAGTATAGAGAAGATAACAATTCATCATTCACTATCCATTATATACTCTTTATATCCTTGAGAGACAAATAGATTTCTTTTAGGAAATTCTTAGAAAGAATACAATAGAGGAAGCTCTTTCTATCCACACTAAAGAGAACTAGAGAGAATAATATATATAAGGGACCATGAAGTACATAAAGTGAATAAATTCCTTATGTTGCATGTTATATTGGAAGAGAGTTCCTTAGCTATCGTGGGATGAATCATATTCTTGTAATTCTTTGTGTTGAGAAGGTTAGGTAAGAATCTGAGTAGAAAGGTTGGGATGAGAAATATAGAATCTTATTGCTTGGTTTTTTCACCATGGTGGCCTCATAGCCTAGGTTGGTGGTGGTATCTACACTAGATGGTTGTGGTTCAATGGAAATTTTCTCTTACATGACCAATATCTTGGACCAATTTTTGTTAAAAGATAAGTCTCATTTTTTTGTTTATGAATATGCAAAATTACTATTACTCCCAGTCATAAAACAATTATGTGTTATGCATGCTATGTTTCATTTTTTTTCCAATTTTGAATTTAAGTATACAAGGAAATGAAGGAAAATTTCATGACGCAAGAGAAGAAAATGATTTACACCTTTTTGGAAATGTGTTTTGGATCGTGGAGGTGATCACCCTTCAAACCTGCATTTTTCAAAGACATTAAAAGGTTAAATGACTAAATAATAACTAAACATCTATGACCACCCATATTGCTCGATTATGTCATCGCTCTATGATTTCAATGTTCAACTTGTTACATCCTCTTTCTCAATCAAGGTATTTAGCATGTTTATGCATGGAAACAATTCCTCTTTGTATCCCACCTTGTGGAATCACAAGACCTTAACATTGAAATCCTTGGGTTCCTGTCCTTGGCTTATTTTTCTTCTCGCAATGATTTGTGAAAGGTTCAACATAATTGTACATATCATAGAGGAATGAATAAGTAGGCTTTGAGGAAATGTTGAGTAGAAACACCATTTCCATGACACAATGAAAATACACAATTAAAATAATGGTAATTCTCTTTGTCATGTGAGACACAATGAAACATGTCACAATACTTTCAAAGTTTCATATATCATGTCACAAGATTTTGGAAGTTGCATCATTAAGAGAAGCTGAAATTATCATTAAGTGTATAACAAAATTACAATCAAATATATATACAAGCCATAGAAATAGCCTTGTGTATATTATCAACTATATAATGTACATCTAACTGTCTTATAAAATTATTACATGACATCATGAATTTCCTTTAGTCTTCTTTTTTGCTTTCCAGTTCTTAAGAAAATCATCCATGTCCATGTCTTTGTTTGTTGGGTGCTCTTCAGAAGATGATGTTGTTTCATTCCTTTCACATCGAGTACATATGGTCTCATACTCACAGCATGGATGCTGCTATGAGGGGCCATCACCTAAAAAAATAAAAAATATTAAATTTATATGGCCAATTTTTAAATATCATTGAAGTAGTTCATTAATATTAAAAAAAAACTCTGCAATGTAATTATTTACCTGGTCCTCTAGTCGGCACTGTTGGAATGGCTGCCGACCTGTTCACCTGATCTTCAGATCAAGGATGATCATCTATGAAATTATCTGCCATTAAAACGTCAAAATTTATAAGTACAAAATTATTAACTATATGATTAATATATAAACATTTTATCGTCATGGGCATCAGTCACAGGAACATATTGGGGTTGCACCTCATTGGGATGGGGATGTTGGGGAGCACCATGATCTTCTGGATGCGTTTCACTATCAACACTCTATTGTTCAGTACTAATGGTTTCGTTGATCATGTTGCTCCCTTGATTAAAACAAATTAAGACATTAATTATGGACGATATCAAACATTTACATATTTTATAAGTAACGAAAGGTTAATGTGGACTGATTTTCATTTACCTTATCCTGCAAATTGGATCTTGGGGTCTGCCCCATGTTTTTCCTATGATCAACCATGGATTTATAATCATACTTGTAACCAAGTTGGAGGTCTTCCTTTGTGGTTTCAGTTTCGAAGTCGTCGCCCTGCATTGCATAAGGGTATGGTTTTTTAATGTTTTTGGCTGCAATTACCTTAAAGTTATAAGGTGATACAAATAATATTCTTAAGATGTTTGGGTACTTACAGTTCGTGACTGTAACCTCGAGTAGACTCTCTAGCCTAGATTATGTTGGCCATGTTTGGAAATCCTTGCTTTGGTTTCCATTGAAGTGTCAGGAAACCTATCATCAAAATTTTCAAGTATGTTATATATAACCACACTTTTATTTAGATCTAAAGAAAAATAAATCTAGTATTGAATTCAAAAATTTGTAATTTACCTTAGTGTACCAGTTATTTGTTCTCCTGATTTTTTCAAAATCTTTTCTTTTGCATCATCAAACGTCAAATTCCACTCCCTCTCTAGAATTGAGGGAGGATGCTCATACCTAAGATTTCTTGCCAAGCTTCGTCTATAAACATCCCAGGTATATTTTAAATATTCACCCGCTGCAGATGTGGTCGCTTTTGTATTGAACGTGTCTACACCAAAGAGGCCTTCAAGATAATCCATAAGTTCTTTTTTGAGGTTGGAATTCTGGCAATTCCACCTCATACATAAGGTTTCCCCAAAAATAGACAAGGCCTTTCTCTCTATGTTCCTATAAAAAAGGTCATTTCCTACACACAAGAAGATATGATCATTAATTTAAAATTAATAATCTAGATCATTTATGTATGAGGACAACATTAAATGATTAAAATATGAATTAAAACTACCTGGGAGTCTTGATTGTTTTAATGGAATTCCATTATCGTCGACAAAAAATGTGCACGAAAGGGTCCCCGTGCTTGTCACACGTCTATCTCCAGGAAATGCAACCATATCAACCACATCACTATGATCCTCATCTCTGCCACCATCTTTAGACTCTGATCGAGGTGTGGATGCCTGTCGATGCATGTCATGGTTCCTATCAAAATGAGGTGTGGAAGATGGAGAAGTAAATAGTGCACTAGAAGTTGTATGACCGCCTGCATCGGGACTCTATAGCATCTCTATAGCTCCACTACTACCAACCCCAGGTTGAATACGCTCCAAATATTCCTTTATAAAAAAGAAAATGTTTTTTTGTGAGACAATGTAAAAGTTAAAAAACAAAGTATCATAATTGAACATATGAGTGCATAAAAAAAATAAATTAATTAAATTATGGTTATTACCTTATATGTGTTAAGTTGTGACATAAGGAGCTTGATCCTTTCTTTGACGTCCGGAGTTTGTTTTGGACGATCTAACAAGATAAATAGTTTCTTGTTATCTTTAATGATCTTTTTTTTTAATGAGAGCATCAGATCAACGCAAGAATAAAACTCCTCCTGATCGGTGGAATCATGATCCACATGGCATGTTGACTACATATAATTTCATAAAAAAAACAATGTTATTTCAATAAAATTATATAAGCAAATAATAAAAACAACGTAAAATGAAAGTGGAAATTGATAATCATTTACATGTTTTGTGGTTGGCCCTTTTCCACAATCATACTGCCACATTATAATATAATTAGAACCCCCAAATATTTAAAAAATTGTTAATGATAAAAAAAAAACAATGTTAAAGATAATATTTACAACAATGTTAAAGATAATAAAAAAATATAATGCAATAAGTAGAGGTTTCTTAAAGAGGTGTTGCATAAGAACCTGCACACTATTAGTCAATGTTTCTATTTGATTCAAATGGTAATCCACTAATAACTCTTCCCCGAGAGCTATCTTTTTTATTGTGCACAAGACTACCCGATTCTCTTCACATCCCTCAAATATGCAATTCGGTTGTTTGTTTGTTGTCCCGGGTCATGTGTTGTTTATAAACCCTACGATATTGCCAAAATATTTAGGCCTTCCATCAATATAGATAGTCGCTCCCTTGTTTTTATCCTTGTTTATTAGTTGTATATAATTTGTGGCGAGTGCATATATCTGCATACTTCACATGTACTGGACTAGTCGCATCCAATCATTATAATTGTAACACGGTCTGACATAGTCCATCAATTCAGTTATAGTATTTTATTTTACAATTATTCCATCCATGGAAAATATCCCCAAGCCATGCAGAGAGGATGGTGCAATCCGATATGTCCTATTGTTGACAATGAAGTCAACATCTATAGGAGATAGTTCCTTAGGTACCCATTGCTTCACCAGATGCTTATACCTAAGTGGAACATCTATGTCTCATATGCTCTCATCATCATAAGAGCATGATATTCCTTCGGCAAGAAAAACTTTCATGCATCTACAAAATTTTATTCTGACTTTGTCACCTCTGGTCCTTATTTTCTTATCATATCTACTAGATGCAGTCGCATTTCCGGCCTCTATTTGTCCTAAGATCTCCTCACTTGACGAATAAATATCTGACAAGTACCTGTTTGGTTGTACCTTCAGTTGCATGTGCATGTGTTGTTAGTTAGTAGTCCATCATCATATTCACAGTTCTAAATAAAAATTTTATATCTTTAGTTTTGGATGCACAACTAGACTAGGGTGCAATTACCAATATTAGTGTTCAACCACCTAACTTAATGTGATATCCCTCTTGATTTTGGACATATTAAGGACATATTAAAAATGTGAAAACACTAAGGACATGATAAATTTATCATATGGATCTAAGAAAAAATAGTATTAAGTTTGTTGTTGGTTGGATTTGTGCGTAATGAACCTAAACAAAAAATTCTCACTTGAACTTGAGCAATGCCATAAATTCTAGAAATGGTATAGAAAAATATAAATACTAGACTAGGATAACCCAACTAGGAACCCTCTACTCAAGGAAGAGGAACCACATGACACAAAATGATGCAGGAGCATCGCTCCAAGCTAGCTACATGCCAGCTAGCCATCACATCAAGCGCACATTCAATGGAAGGAGAGAGGCACAGGCCTCTCGTTTTTCAAATTTTGAAAAATTGTATTAAATGTTTGTAAGGCCGAAGAGACAAATCCATGCATGTGCACAGGCTTTAGATAAAGGTTCCCTTAAATGGTTGTAAGGATGAGATCTAGATCTGATTCATAATAGACAACCATTCAATGTAATTGAATGTAAATTAATGAGAGTTGGTGAGATGGAGGGAAGAGCTCAAAGAGCCCCCTTTTGTAAAACGATCCTTTGTATCTATAGGAGTTAGTCGATAGTGAAAAAAAAGAAGAATAGAGAGAATTGGAAGAGTAGAATAGAGAATAGGTTAGAGAGGAGAGGAAGTCGTGACTCTGTTGCAGTCTAGGCTCACATTGTAAATAGGTGTTTCATATTAATACAATCATAGCATTTTTTTCTGCATGTTGTTGTTCATGTGTTTGTGAGTTCATGAATGAATNGAGCCCCCTTTTGTAAAACGATCCTTTGTATCTATAGGAGTTAGTCGATAGTGAAAAAAAAGAAGAATAGAGAGAATTGGAAGAGTAGAATAGAGAATAGGTTAGAGAGGAGAGGAAGTCGTGACTCTGTTGCAGTCTAGGCTCACATTGTAAATAGGCGTTTCATATTAATACAATCATAGCAGTTTTTTCTGCATGTTGTTGTTCATGTGTTTGTGAGTTCATGAATGAATGTCTTTATGCATTTATGATATGTTGTAGATGTGTGTTAGTTTTCATTTGTAGGTTACAGATAGAAGTCTTTTTCTATGGGGCTCTTTGATTCCAGGTCTGGTTCTTTGTGGCTTCATGTAAGAGGTTGCATGACAGAACACTGCGGGTTCTGTAAGCCAGTGCATAGAGTGCACTTCTGAATTCTGCGGAATTTAGACAAAGACGTGCCAGGAGGGTGCACCAGAGGAATTCATTGACTCAAGGAGGAGGCCTCAAGGTTGTTGAACACCTTGAAGGAAGAAATATACAAAAGAGGGCACAGGGAAGACAAAAATTTTCAGAATTTTGTGAGACTTTGCCAAGAGGGAATTGAGTGGATGCACAGGGTGCACAGAAGGAACTCTATTTCGAGTTCAGTGAGAAGATAGAGTCACTGAAGATTCTGTAGAGGCTTTGCCAGGAGGTCATCGAGTGAGTGCAAGGAGTGCACTGAGAAGAACTCTCTTTTGAGTTCTGAGATAAGAGAAGTGTCACGGGAGGAGACATTCACAGGGTTACTGAACACCCTGTAGGCTCAACAAAATGTGATTTAGAAGGAAGTTGCAGAAGAGGGAACTTACATCCCTTCAAGGAGACAAAGGGATAGAGACACTTTGAGGTCAGAGCCACAGATAAATCTCATAGAAGATAGCATAATTGTGTGAAAGGACCCTGTAAGGAATCGCAGAGGCCAAGAAAACCCTTTGGAGGGTTCAAAGTTTGAGAAGCTTAGGAGGAGGAATGCCTCTTATAATACATATGAAAGCCAAGGTTACAGGATTCGTAGTGGAGACAAAGGCCGAGGCCTTTTGGAGCAATAAATATTCCAAGGGAAAGGAAGAAGGGCATGCTCAACGTAGAGCACAACTGCCGTTAGATCAGCTAGAGAGGCAAGATCTCAGTCGTTGAAGTCTACGTCTAGACACACGTAGGAAAGCGTACAAGGAAGAGAAAGATATCTGGGCCATCAGATCTTGTGCAAAGAACCGATAGTCATCATATCCAGAGGAAGGCACATGGAGTTTAACCTCTGGGAGGTCGCACAGGAGAGTAGCTGAAACGGACGGTGGAGACACTTTGTGGAGAAGTGTGAAATCCCGTGGGCGATTGGATCTCACAGAGCAGCGAGGGGATTAAGGCCGAGTATCTTCTGATACTCTAAAGCTTATAAAGGATAGCGACCATCAGATCCAAATCAACGACAGTTGTTGATCTCATACAAGAAATCGCGAATTCAGAGTTCGTGAGTTTGG
>JASDQU010439042.1:55082-67536 GCA_032191745.1 Picea mariana | reverse complement strand
TGCACTGCTTGATCTACTTCAGCTTGCGATATGGGCCGCATTTTGTTCTAAGGAGATTGAGGTGGGGATGTTCTGAGTGATCATGTCAATTGTTGGAGTCCTATCTGTGAGGGGTTCTGAGAGTAGATCCTTGTAATAGTCCCGCAGCTCATTTTCTATTTCCCCATGGGTTAAGAAGGTGTTACCTTGGTTGTCTTCTAGCTTTGTAATGTGATTGATGAAGCAATTGTGGATCATGGACCTGTGGAAGAATTTGGATTTTTTATCCCCCTCTTTGAGCCATTGAACATGGGATTTATGCTTCAATAATATTTCTTCCTGCTTGTATCTTTCTTCCAACTGCGTTTTGAGGGTATCCTCTTCCTGTTGTTGTTGGGCATCTATATGACTTGTTTGGATGTTCCTCTTCTGAATATCTTCAAGTTTCTGTTCTAGTGATTTTTGGTCATGAAAGATGTTTGCAAATTATTCTTTGTTCCATTGGTGCAACTGGTGCTTGAATTTTTTTAGCCTTTGTTGGAATGTGTACATTCTAGTTCCATGATGGATCTCTGCATTTTCCCACCATAGTTGGGATAATTCCTTAAAATTTGGGTGGGATACCAAAATTTTTCGAACTTGAAGGATTTGAACTTTGGAGTGGCTATCATATCTATCCATAGTTGCATTGGCCAATGGTCTGATCTTGCTTTTGGGAGAATTATGGCTTCAACCATTGATCCTTATAGTAGAAGGGTTTCCGAGATTAGGCAGCGATCCAATCTGCTTGCAATTTGTTGGGGGACGAATCTCCTATTAGACTAGGTGAAGGTGACATTTCTTGTTTCAATGTTGACCAGTTTGATATTGTCTATGAGTTCCTGGAGTTTTGAGTTGTCCTACTGCAGGTGTTTCTTCCTTCCTATTTTTTCCTCAAAAGTGAGAATGATGTTCAGGTCTCCTCTGATTATCCAGTGTTTTTTCCCAACAAGTGATCCTAGATAGGACATGATTCGGAGGAAAAAATATTTCCCTTGGATGATTTGAGGGCCATAAGCATTAGTGATAATTCTATCTTCATCAAATCCTATTGCTCGGTAGTGAGCAGTTCTAGCATTTGTCGTAGAGAGTGCTTGATCCATTATCACCGTGGTTGGATTTCAAAGAACGACAAGTCCTGCTACTCCTTTTGAGTCCAGATGGTAATAGTTGATTTGTCTCCAACATCTTTTGAATATGTCCTTCGTTGTTTGTCCAACACATTTCGTCTCTTGTAGAAATAGGATGTTTGGGTCTTCAACTTTTATATAGTTTCGAAGAATCCTTTGCTTGGATCTTCCATTTAAGCCTCTAATGTTCCATGTGATGATTTTCATTATTAACAGTTGGGGGAGTGAGAGAAGGAACTTTCCCAGAGACGCTGGATTTGTCCCAAGTTGATCATGTAGTTACTTGCCTCCTTTATCAATTGTTGAACAGATTTTCATCCTCATCTTTTGTTTTCCTTGGGGATTTTCCTGGGATCTAGGTTTGGATCAACACCTATACCTAGCATGGAAGTGGCTCCAGCTGTAGTGTCTAGGAAGACCTTGTGGAATTTTCTGAGTTGATCATCAGGGATGGTTTGGAGATCTTTCTTGTTTAGCGCTTCTTCTAGCTTATCTAGAACTATGTCTACCAACTCCTACTCATTCAACTCCATTATTGTATCCTCTTCCATCGTTGGGCTCTTTCCCGGGTTCAATGGGGCTTGAGATTATGGATTGATTATCTGCTATGTGCGTGGTTGTTGTTGTTACTTCTCCTTGCTTTTGTTGTTTCCCCTTTCTGCTAAGAGATGTGGGTTTTCTATCTCTTCTACCTCTGGAAGATGATTGAGGGCGTCAAAGGAGTTGGCGTTGGAATTTTTCCACCCCCCTCCTTGATAGGGTTTCTTCTGTGTTTTCTTTTTGTGATTCTAGACCTATGTGACCCCATCTTTCATTTTCTCCTCCATTACTGGTTTGGCTGGGGCATTAAGGGGGAAGTCCCTGAAAAGGTGCCCATGTTCATGACATTTCCTGCAGCGAAATGGTATGTGTTCATAGTCTATAGTATGTGCCCATTCCTCATCTTGGTATTCCAGTGTGACCGAACTTGGTAAGGCTTTTGATATATCCATATAGACACAGATTCTTGCATAAGATGTGTATTTCCTTTGCTTGGTGGCTTCTGAGGACTTGACATGCTTACCAAGTGTGTTTCCTATGCCCACAAGTATCTCTTCTAGCCAGAACTCTTGAGGCAGGGAGTAGAGTCAGATCCATACTGGGGCGTAGGCAAATTTTTATTTTTCAGGGCTGAAGCGATCCATTCAGAAGCGTAAGTACAGGCCCGCTGAGTTGTAGAAATATGGTCCGCTTTCAAAGATGTGGTCTTTGTCTTCCAAGTTGTAGAATATCATTGTGAAAAATCCTTTGGAACTTAGCTGGAGTTGATAGTCTCTTTTCAGAGTTCACCAGGTTTTCATCTAGCGTGCTAGGCCCCGTTCTGATGGCCAAAGTCCAAGAAATTTGCAAATGAGTGCATGATCCCTCATGAACTGGGTATGCTCGCCTACCCTGGTTGATTTGATGACATATTTTGGTGTTGTTGTTGTCTGTGGGATGCATTTGCCCAGTACCCATGTTCGAGAAGCTTTTGGATGCGATGATTCCACATCCATGCTCGTACCTCTATCTCGTCTAGTCTCTTCGTGTGAGATTTGGTCCCATAGATGCAATGGGGGTTCAAAGGGCGATCGACGGAATCAAGAGCTTTTCATCTCGTATGTGACTGCATTCCGATAAGAGGGAGCTTTCACCCCTTTCTGTCATCTTATTGTGTCAGGAAATGTGGCAGAACAAATGCACCAGACATAAACATAAAAGATTTTATTAAAATTATATTAAATTACAAATAATATTTGACATATTACAATTTGAGGTTTAACTATATTATTATATTAAAATTATATTATTATTATTATATATTTATTATTACAAATAATATTTGACATAGTTTGTATTAGTTATTTGAAACTCTATACTAAGTAATTACAATGAAAGATATTAGTAAAATGACAAAATAAATTTAAAGAATATAGAAAAGTTATGAGTAATCCTCTTCAAGAGTAATGATAACATCATTTCTGAAAAGTTTGAGTAATGATAACATCATTTCTGAAAAGTTTGTGTAATGAAAATCTCACCAAATTACATTCTACTATTACCTTTTTGAAAATATAAATATTTTGAAAAAAAATAAAATTTATTAACTTAATAAATTTATAAAAACTTATAAACTTAATAAAATTATAAACCTCATACTCGTATCTTTTTAATGTAATTAATGAAGTTTTTTCTTTCTGTAATTCATAAAGTTTATTCATCCCTCGTTCATTCATATAGCAGTTGGTTTAAACCTGGAACATATATTCTATTTACACAATCGTACTTACTTCCTTATCCTTCAACATGAAACACATATTCTGTCCATAAAACATATTCATCAGTTTTGTTCTTCTTGCTCTGTAAAAAAGAAGCACTTGTAATAAAGAAGACTTCAATGTTTAAAAGGCTTCTCCTTTATGTAGGCACAGTTAATGCTTGGATTAATTTTATGGAATTTTAAAATGAAAAGTAATAGTTGATCAGAAGATTTTTCTATTTGTCAAGTTTATCTTTGAGCTGCAATCCCCTAGAACATGTTGAAGCACAGTAAAATAGGGATTAGATTTTATACTTAAATAAATAGAGCTTCTATCAGGAAATATCTGCCCGTTGACTGCAAAATATACAGCTTCTGAATTTTCTCATACTCGTTGGATTTAATCATTGAGATATTAACATATCTCTGGTTTCAAAACTCTTTAAACTATTGAAGAGTCCTTACATTAACTCCATGAGCAGGAGGAGTTACTTTCCGCGATAGAACCAAGGCAGAGTGAAGAAATAGATTGTGCCTGGACATGGGTAATTGACACCATCACATATACATTGAAGCCATGGTTGGTGAAAAAACTCTATTGAAAAATTATATAGAATTCCATGCAAGTTCGAGAAAACTTTCAACAACTTCTGTAAGTCAAATTATATATCTCCAGGAAGGGAGATGGCAGGACGAGTTGCTCCATTTCCTTTTAATTGAGGAATGAACACTCCATTTACAACCTCCTTGGAATTAGGCTTTGCATATGCCAGCTCTCTAAGGAAACAATCAAACGTTGTAAATACAAGAAGAACAACGAAGGCCTCCAATTTTCTGATCTGAAATGTCACGATTTATAAGAAACTTTAAAGAATTGCAAATAAAAACCTTTCACAAGACAAATCAAATTCAATTGATTTCTCCCATGTTATTTATTCTACGTATTAACGCATCCCATCCCATCCCATCAGGGAATATACATTGTAGTGTGAACGTATATTTCCACTACAGCAATGTGCAGCTAATCCCCATATTTATCTGTCCTAGTTAGTATTCACAATTGATACTCTTCTCTTGTAGTGTTCTACCAGATGCTTACCATGTGAAAAGTCAGGAAGAAGCACACGTGTTATTTGCAAGTAGACACGTTTTCTCACGGAACCGTATCATTCCGCCAAAGCTATCCCCAAGTAGACACGTTTTTTTTCTGGGAACAACATCTTTCCGCCAAAGCTATCCCAGCAAAGAAGGGTTGTACTCTTCCTCCATTTTCTCTTTTCTTCATCGCTTGAAGGAGGGGACAGAACGATTTTATAATAGCCCTGCTAAGAATCCATATCTCAGTGAGTGTAGTATAAACCAAACATAGATTGCATTCCTGAAATTTCTTGGTTTTGCTCAGTTCCTTTTATAAGATGAGATTATGGTTCTTCTCAGTTCCTTCTATAATATGAGATTTACAGAGACGCGTACGAATCCTTTTCTCCAGGGCAATGCAAAGCATAACCATGATGTGCTGTAAAAACATATCAATGTTGTATTTTTTTTGTATTGGTATGTTAAGTACTATTGGTGAATAAAGTCTAATTTAAACACATGTGACTGTGACTCCTTTCCTATAAGCTATCTTGATATCACATCCACAATTCAGTTACTTCTGGAGCATCTCAGCGTAATCCAATTCCTACAAGGTCGTATCGAGCAGCCATATGGGTAAATATTATCTATGATAGGCTGGTAGACTAGATTGTGAAATCCTGGCATAAACATAAATATAAGCTTATACCTGATGCTAAGAACTAAGAGAGTATTTAAGCTTTTCTAACGCCAGGATCATGCAGGTCGTCGACTGATTTGCTCACATATTTGAGGGGAAGGGTGGCTAACTGATCCTCCCAGCCAGAGGGCAGACGCTAGCAGCAACAACGGAGAGGGGGTGTTCAGTTCAGGTCACTTTCTGACCTTCAGCCGCTCAATCTTCTCCAACTATAATCAGGCTAAACAGAGTTGTTTGAATTATCCAACTCTCTCTCGGGAAAGGTGGTATAACCTCCTCTCGGTAGAACATGCACTATAACCTTGAGGCACTCTGATAGGATAGAGAGGAAGAGCTTTAGGTAGGTACTCTAGAGGATAAAAAAGAAGAGGCAATAGCATTTTCCTTAGGCAGAGCAAGGGAAAGGAAGGAGGGATGTCGAGCAAACTTTTGCAGTGCCATTGCAGCCTCTGCGGCCACATAAGGATCCTTGTGACCCAATTGCTTCACCACAGGCCTGATAACTCTACACTCCCTCGCCGGGAAGGTGCGCGCCAGGTAGCATATCGCTTTCACGACAGGAATATGCAAGTAAGGTTTGTCATCCTCCTCCTCAGCTACCCGCAACAGTTGATCTATCAACGGCTTTGCTGCTAGGGAGCTAGTCTTAAATACCACTCATCTCAAATCGAGATTGCGCTCTGCGGGAGCTGCTATTTCCATTACCATCATTATGAAATTCTCTTGCAACTCGCCCTCTTCCTTCTCTATCAACTTTGCCAGACATAATAAACCCTTGCTATCGCTTATCCACTTACTGTTAGACAAGCTATCATCGGCTAGCCTCCATAGTGCCCTTGCCACGGATATCTTCAACGCCCTCACCACAGATGTCTTCAGCTCCAATTTAATCGTCGGATCTTCCTCCTCTCACTCCCTCCGATGCAACTCCCTCCATAATAAAATGTCGTTGCCTCTGCAACCTTAGCTCAAGGTATTATAAGCGATGGACCTGGAGCAACAATGGACCTGGAGAAGCGATGGAACTGGATCCAGAGCCAACAACCCGACCTGTTCTCCAACTAGACGATGCCATCAACATGTCTGTAAGGAGGTATATAAGGTAAGGCCTCTATGCTTTAAGAGTATATCACCGTAGTTTATTTGACAACAGGGTTTGCATAACCGAGTAGGTAGAAGCTCAACAAACTCTAGCTTAGGGAGTAAGTTGGTGTTGGAAACAACATCCATATCATATAGGGAGTTGACAATGAGCTAAATATTGAAACCATATGGAGAATGGAAAAATCAGAAGTAACATTTAATGTTATGAAGTAATGCTAGATTGATATCTAGCATTACTTGATATCCAACGAAACTACTAGCCAACCTAAGGTTTTGGTCGCCTTTAACTAAATTTTTGGTCGAATATATGGGCTTCTTCCTCGGGAATAGGTTAAATAAGACCTCAAAGATCAAAACATAGGATAAAAATGATATTTTTTCAGAGAAAATAGTATGGATTCTTAAAAACTTTGGGTAAAATGATCTTTTTGCATCGGTCTTCGTGCAACGATAGGAAAACCGATTACTAATAGTCCTTCAGCCCGAAGGGAAGGAACTAATAAAACTATAAATATACTAATAAAATAATATATATATATATATATATATATACATAATTGTTATTTTTTTCATCTAAATTTAATCTTTGCAAATAACATATTGAGCTTTTAATTAGTATATTGTTTTATACAACTTGAGTGGGTCTAATGGTTAAGAACATGTGTTTCCTCTTAAGAGCTTACAAGTTAAAATATAAATGGGGGTAGGGTATGTATACCTCCATAGACTTTAAGTCCATGGGCATACATCAATTTTATGCCCTTAAAATTATATTATTATTATTATTATTATTATTGACTCTCATGTTGTGCACTAAAGATTTAGAGTTTACGTGTCATCTTAAAATTAGATTATTATTATTATCATTACTTAACTATAAGCATCGCTATTTTCTTTTCTTTAACGATGAAGTACATAAATATGCTTCAAAGACAACATGAGAATTAATTTCTTAGCACATTACAATGTGCTCAAATCATTTTAAGAAATCAAAGTGACATAGAATAAATCAAACATCTCTTCAAACTTTTACCCATTTCACACAAAAAATTATCTTTTAATTAGCCAAACTAGCGTCTCATTTGTTCTCGAACTATATCCTTCACCCGAACCTTACCAAAGCCAATAAGTTAGACGACTTCGACTAAAACCTTTCCTTATCAAGGCCCAATTATTAAAACACTTTGCTTTCATTACAGGAGCCATTGAGAGGTGACTGGAACACCTCGATTTTAATTTTCAAAACTCTAAAGAAAATTTATCATTAAACCCTATTATCGCACAATTTGTACTTGCCCAAAAGCCAAAGGCAAGTGAACAATAAATTGGCGTAACAAGAGGTTGTCTTATCACTGTCACTTAAACAAGACACCTCTTTCTCTTTAGGAGTGGTACCCCAGGGGAGACGTCCCCAGTGACCTAAGGGTTTGAGAAGGCTAAGGTAAGAGTATCAAGAAAGTACCACCCCTCTCACAAGTCACTCTGATCAAAGTTTCCAAAGATTTTAATAAGATGAAGCAAAACAATATTTAAGTGTATCTGCCCAGAACAAGACAACAAGAAAAATACAATTTTCAAGTACCATATGATGTTAGTGCTTCATAAAATCATATACTTTGATGAAAAGAACAAGATGATGTAAAAGCTAAAGAAACATAAGTATTTATAACAACAAATGTATATATAGCAATAGCTTCACAATTATGCCTCAATAAAGCTTAAAAAATGACCAAAATGATAATATAAACTTGACAAAATGCTAGTAATTGTTAGAAGCAATGAAGGCAATGTATAATCGGCTTTAAAAATTGCTTTTAAGATGAAATTGTTGTTGTTATATATGGTTGTAGCAACCTTTTGCAACAACAACAAATCAGTTAGTAGGTTAGTCTAATCTAGAGTTAGCAGTTATTTAAGGTCTTAAAGTAGATGGTTTAAGAGTTGTTTTAGTCAATCAATCACTTGTAAGGTATGAACTAGTTCATTTTAGGGTAAATGGATTCAATATTGCAGCGAAAATTCTTAGAGGGAAAAAATGATAATGGGTGAGCTAAAGGAAGAGGGAGGATGGTTGAGGTGTTAGTAACCTAAGGTCTCAATATCCAAAACCCTAGAAGGAAAAGATGCTAGGAAGTAGGTAACTCTAGGCCCTAACGATTTCCTTCTTCTTTAGGTCAATCTTGAAATAAAAGTATGAAATCTTAATGAAGCAATAGTACTAGAGTGCCACTAAGGTAGGGATCTACTATATCCTTCAAGGGAGGTGTCTTCTAGCAAAATCAAGTAGGTGAAGAGTTATAAAGAAAAGGACAATAACATGTGCTTTTCTCCTAGGGTTTCACGCTAGCAATTTCATAATCTTATAAATGAGCAAGTGAATACACCATAACCATTCAAAATAAAGAAGAATTGCATATTTCTACTTAATTCATCAAGAATAATCTAGCCACAAACCCCAGTAGAAGACTTTACACCATGAAAATGCAAAAATACACCAAAATAAGCTTCCTCCAAGAGTTGCGCACCACTTAGTTCAGCCAATAAGCCTTAAAAGAGGTTGAATTTCATACCTCACACTTGTGTGAGTGAAAGATGATGAAAAATATAAGATATTTTCCCCTTATTTATACAATACAAGTGACCTTTAATTACATTTTAGGTTAAAAAAGGTCGGCATGGCCAGTTTACATCAAAAATCTAGTTTTACATAAAATTGACAATTAAAACCCTAATTTTATCTTTTAGGGCTGACGTCGTGCCCCTCCTAGGGTGACGTTGGGCCCCTTCTTGGAACGATAGGCCTCCAAAGTGAAACGTTAGGGCTCAAAACCCCTTAGAAATTGCCACATGTGCCAACCAAGTCATTCTCATGCCTAAACCCCAACTATATGACATCAAGGATTAGAATGATGCCATCATGGGCCTTCAAGGGACACCGTCATGGTGGGAGGGCAAGACCCCCTTGGGTCCAGGCATGCCAAAGTGCCTCTGGTGGAATGTCCTCCCTTTTCTCTAGTGCAAGCCTCCGATATCCCTCTGCCCCTAGCTGGGATCTCAACATCCATCTGGTGGGATTTTAGCCCCATTGAGGTCTGAGCTAATCATCTCCCCATATGTACTTTTCCGTCAGGCATGGTCCTGCAGCAACAACAAGTATGCCCTCCATGGGCTCATAAGTCACAGGAATAATAGCAATGTCAATCAAATCTAATAATCAAGTTACCCAAACATGTGCATCAAACCCCCCTTTACCCAGACAAATGCTCAAAGATGTTATACTATTTAACAAGCCATGTTTGGAGACGGTCTCAGGATGTCCTATTGGGCTAATCCTCCTCAAGTGTGGGGTGTTTCTATGTGAAGACCAATCTAGGTCATGTAAATGCATGAGATGGTGTGGGGGATGTTTGGGCAAGGGGTGCAGGGATAACAAGGAAATATAGGTCTTACCTGTGGGTGCCTCTGTAGAGGGTGAGTTGCACCTTGTCATGGATGCAATTGTTTCCTAGCCCATTCAATGCCTTTTTACTCTTTGTCTTATTTCTTTTTATTTCAAGAGAATAGCTGGAGGACACTGCCCGAGTGTGGTGACCAGTGGTGACAATGTTACCCACAAGCATTTCATGGAGATGAGAAGGTTGGATTGTGATGAGACCCCCTTTCTCTTGGCTATGCCACCAAGAGGCACTACCCTGGCATGGTGACCAGATGAGTAGTAGTGGCATACCGCTACATACCCATGGACCTAATAGGATGACTCATGATGAGACCCCCTATCCACCAACCAGGTCTTGAGTTTTATTTTATTTTATGGGTCCCCCCTTTTTCTTGTTGAGAAGTGTTTTATTGCTTTCTCGGGGATCCCTGGGCGAAGCATCCCAAGGTTTGATCTTGTCTCTTAACATTTTGCAACTACTTTTACCCTTTGGGCCTTTAGCCCCTTCTTCCCACAAGGTAAGGTACAACCCTTACTAGCTTGGCAAACTTGATGCCTGAATCAATGTAAGGGATAGATGAGAGGGAAAATGATGAAAAGTGATAAGTATAGAAGGAATGGACGATGACCTTTCATAGACCCACTGAGTGGCAACTCATCCCTAAGGGAACCAACTTACTAGGGAAGTCTGTCATCCCCCTAGGTATGGACAAGTTAAAAGGCATAATTTCCAAGAAGACGTCATGAAACAAAAGAGAATTCAATGCACATATTCAAATGTTTTGAGAATCAGAGTGACACATACCATGATACCTAGACTCATTACCTCATGGAGCAAGATCCACTATTACTTCAAAACCAGGCCAATGGGATGGATGTTGCTATTGCTGACAGATGGGAGGCGTTGAAGAAAAAATAAGCCCTCCAGGGCCAAGCTCAAGTCAATATGGCTCTCGATACTCCATGTCTAGGACCTGTGGGTCTCGAAACATTATCTCCTTAGTTATCCCTAGGATAGGGAATAACAAACCCATTAAAAAAAATAAAACCCTCAATTCACCAAATCAAAATGACTATATTAATAAAAAATCAACTAAAATATTAACAATAATTATAAACTGAAAAATAATAAAAATGAATGCACAACATAGTGGTAGTATTAACTAACTTAAAAATCTCATCCTCTTTTTCATTTTTTCATTTAGTGAAAATATAAAATGAACATTAAAATAAGTTTTTTTTTAACAAATTAATCAATAAAACAATTAAAATCTATAAATAAAAAATAAGTTAAAATTAATATTAAAAAAATAATTTAAAAATATAAAAATAAAAATATGCATGTAGAGAGAATGAGATTATAATGGTCATGTGTTGGTGCATTAGGGTGCACTTGGATCAAAGTGAACTATCGTTGTGTCTAGAAGAACTTCAATATATATGAAATAAAAATAGAAGAACTTCAAATATATATGAAATAAAAAATGATTAGTTTAAATTTTTTTTATTTTTTTAAGATATTTTTTTATGAGTGTTAGTTGAAAATTGTAAATTTTAATGGTTGAGATTACATATTTTGAAAATTTTAGGGTTTTGAAAGTGATGAATTTATTTATACATTTAAAAAAGTAATTTATACAATTTTAAATTATAATTTTTCCAATAATTACTTTGCTCAATTATAATAATAGTTGCAATAATTGTAAAAAAAATAAAAAACATTAAATATTTAATATAAACCATAAAAAATTTTCAATTTTTTTTAAAAAACATTTATAAAAACCTCTTACAAAGCAACTTTACTAATAACCTATCTCTTAATAATGGTGAGCTCCTTGATTGAAAATAACAAAGGGTAATTAACTTCATTTTCATTGCCTTTATACTATAAAGACTTCCTTCAGAGAAAATACAAAGCACATGGGTTTGTAAAATTATACAAAGTTATGATGGTGAACTCTTTGATTGAAAATAATAAAGGGTAACTAACTTCATTTTCAATGCTTTTATTTTTTTCAATAAAAAATTTGCACAATTATATTAGTAAAACATAATTTTTTACATCTTCATAGACCATATAGAAAATCCTGTAGAGATTTTCTAAAGAGAAACTTGTTTCTAACATACTTCAGGATATAACAATATTTACACTTCTTATCTGTTAGATTACAGAAGATGAGCAAATGGAAAATACATTGTACTTTACTCAGATGTAGCTTCAAAAACTGATTACATATACAAAATATAAGGAAGAAAGACAAAATGGCCAAAAAAGGAGCTTTGCCAAAATTTGAAAAATAAAAGGACCAAAACTAGAAAAGGAAGATGTGCCTCCTGGGACCTTCAGTTCCATTTACCCAATTGCAATAAGTGATTTTGCCTTCAGGTTCCTGTAGTGATTTCTTTGATAAAATGTCTGCCTCCTTGTTGTGGTCCCTGTAAATGTGTTGGAAGCTAATCTCTTGAAAGTCTTTTATTAATTCCATAATTTTGAGTTTCCAACCCTTGACAACACTAGCCTGTAGTCTGCCTTTCTTAGATAGCCAATCAATGACAACCTTAGAATATCCTAGACCTAAAGTTTTTGAAGTGACAAATGTGTTGCCATGGTCAGAGTTTCCCAAACACCCAAAAGTTCATCTTTTGTATTTGAACCTTCACCAACCTTCACCACATTTCATTACCCATCTATAAAATGATAAATCTGGTGA
>JASDQU010439042.1:2468-35431 GCA_032191745.1 Picea mariana | reverse complement strand
GATGGGTAATGAACTGTGGTGAAGGTTGGTGAAGGTTCAAATACAAAAGCTAAACTTCTGGGTGTTTGGGAAACTCTGACCATGGAAACACATTTGTCACTTCAAAAACTTCAGGTTCTGGGAGATTCTAAGGTTGTCATTGATTGGCTATCTAAGAAAGGCAGACTACAGGCTAGTGATATCGAGGGCTGGAAACTCAAAATTATGGAATTAATAAAAGACTTTCAAGAGATTAGCTTCCAACACATTTACAGGGACCACAACAAGGAGACAGACATTTTATCAAAGCAATCACTACAGGAACCCGAAGGCAGAATCACTTATTGCAATTGGGTAAATGGAACTGAAGGTCCCAGGAGGCACATCTTCCTTTTCTAGTTTTGGTCCTTTTATTTTTCAAATTTTGGCAAAGCTCCTTTTTTGGCCATTTTGGCTTTCTTCCTTATATTTTGTATATGTAATCAGTTTTTGAAGCTACATCTGAGTAAAGTACAATGTATTTTCCATTTTCTCATCTTCTGTAATCTGACAGATAAGAAGTGTAAATATTGTTATATCTTGAAGTATGTTAGAAACAAGTTTCTTTTTGAAAAGTCTCTACAAGCTTTTCTGTATGGTCTATGAAGATGTAAAAAATTATATTTTACTAATATAATTGTGCAAATTTTCTATTGAAAAAAATAAAAACATTGAAAATGAAATTAATTACCCTTTATTATTTTCTTTGAAATTAGTTACCCTTTATTATTTTCAATCAAAGAGTTCACCATGATAACTTTGTATAATTTTACAAACCCATGTGCTTTGTATTTTCTCTTAAGGAAGTCTTTATAGTATAAAGGCATTGAGAATGAAGTTAATTACCCTTTGTTATTTTCAATAGCTCATCATTATTAAGAGATACGTAATTATTAAGAGATAGGTTATTAGTAAAGTTGCTTTGTAAGAGGTTTTTATAGAGGTTTTTATAAATGTTTTTTAAAATAAATTTGTAAAATTTTCATGGTTTATATATATTTTTTTGTTTGTTAATTTGTGTAAAACTTGTTGGCTACGCGATTAACCTATGGCTTGAGAAACCTTGATTCAGGGGCATCTAAGTCGTCAAAATCACTTGGGGATCGCACCCGGCCTAAGCCACACCAACCCTTAACATGGTTGGATTTTTTGTCCCTGCAGGTTTTGAACCGGTGACTTTAACAACACAGAGTGGCTTAACAACACACTCCGTCACCGACTGTCCTACACCTCAGAGACTTAAAGTTGAAGGACATGGGGGTGGGCTTTGATCCACTTATGTGTGCACGGGTCACGATACCATTTATTATAGTATCTCTGGGTGCAACCACATGTTTGACCACTACCTCAAGGTGTCCCCATGACTCCAAGTAAAGCCCTCACGAGAATTGAACCTTGCCCAACGATGAAAAACTCATTGCTTTTCACCATTGGATCCAACCCCTTTGGACGGTTTATATTAAATACTTAATATTTTTTTAATTTTTTTTACAACTATTATTATAATTAAGCAAAGTAATTATTTGAAAAATTATAATTTTAAATTGTATAAATCACTTTTTAAATGCATAAATAAATTCAACTCTTTTAAAACTCTAAAATTTTCAAAATATATAATCTCAACCATTAAAATTTACAATTTTCAACCACACTTATAAAAAAAATATCTTGAAAATAATAAAAAAATTTAAACTAATATTTTTTATTTCATATATATTAAAGTTCTTCTAAACACAACGACAATTCACTTTGATCCAAGTGCACCCTAATGCACCAACACATGATCATTATAATCTCATTCTCTCTACATGCATATTTTAATTTTTATATTTTTAATTTTTTTTTTAATACTATTATTAATTTTAACTTTATTTTTATTTATAGATTTTAATTGTTTTATTGATTAATTTGTTAAATATATATATATATATATATATATATATATATATATATATATATATATATATATATATATTATTTTAATGTTGATTTTATATTTTCACTAAATGAAAAAATGAAAAAGACGATGATATTTTTAAGTGAGTTAATACTACCAGTTGTGCATTTCTTTTTATTATTTTTCAGTTTATATTATAAGTATTGTTAATATTTTAGTTGATTTTTTATTAATAAAGTCATTTTGATTTGGTGAATTGAGGGTTTTATTTTTTTTTTAGGTTTTTTATCCCCTATCTTAGGGATAACTAAGGAGATTATGTTTTGAGACCCACGGGTCCTAGACATGGAGTATCGAGAGTCATATTGACTTGAGCTTGGCCCTGAAGGGCCTATTTTTTCTTCAGCGCCTCCCATCTGTCAGCAATAGCAACATCCATCCCATCGGCCTGGTTCTAAAGTAGTAGTGGGTCTTGCTCCATGAGGTAATGAGTCCAAGTATCATGGTATGTGTCACTCTGATTCTCAAAACATTTGAATATGTGCATTGAATTCTCTTTTGTTTCATTACGTCTTCTTGGAAATTATGCCTTTTAACTTGTCCATACCTAGGGGGATGACAGACTGCCCTAGTAAGTTGGTTCCCTTAGGGATGAGTTGTCACTAGGTGGGTCTATGAAAGGTCATCGTTCATTCCTTCCATACTTATCACTTTTCATCATTTTCCCTCTCATCTATCCCTTACATTGGTTCAAGCATTGAGTTTGCCAAGCTAGTAAGGGTTGTACCTTGCCTTGTGGGAAGAAGGGCCTAAAGGACTAGAGGATAAAAGTAGTTGCAAAATGTTAAGAGACAAGATCAAACATTGAGATGCTTCACCCAGGGATCCCCGAGAAAGAAATAAAACACTTTTCAACAAGAAAAAGGGTGGACCCATAGAATAAAATAAAACTCAAGACCTGGTTGGTGGATAGGGGATCTCATCATGAGTCATCCTATTAGGTCCATGGGTATGTAGCAGTATGCCACTACTACTCATCTGGTCACCATGCCAGGGTATTGCCTCTTGGTGGCATAGCCAAGAGAAAGGGGGTCTCATCACGATCCAACCTTCTCATCTCCATGAAATGCTTGTGGGTAACGTTGTCACCACTGGTCACCACGCTCGGGCAGTGTCCTCCAGCTATTCTCTTGAAAGAAAAAGAAATAAGACAAAGAGTAAAAAGGCATTGAATGGGCTAGGAAACAATTGCATCCATGACAAGGTGCAACTCACTCTCTACAGAGGCACTCATAGGTAAGACCTACATTTCCTTGTTATCACTGCACCCCTTGCCCAAACATCCCCCACGCCATCTCATGCATTTACATGACCTATATTGGTCTTCACATAGAAACACCCCACACCTGAGGAGGATTAGCCCAATAGGACATCCTGAGACCGTCTCCAAACCTGGCTTGTTAAATAGTATAACATCTTTGAGCATTTGTCTGGATAAAGGGGGGTTTGATGCACATGTTTGGGTAACTTGATTATTAGATTTGATTGACATTGTTATGATTCTTGTGACTTATGAGCCCATGGAGGGCGTACTTGTTGTTGTTGTAGGACCATGCCTGATGGACAAGTACATATGGGGAGATGATTAGCTCAGACCTCCATGGGGCTAAAAGCCCACTAGATGGATGTTGAGATCCTAGCCAAGGGCAGAGGGATATCGGAGGCTTGCACCAGAGAAAAGGGAGGACATTCCACTAGAAGCACTTTGGCATGCCTAGACCCAAGGGGGTCTTTCCCTCCCACCATGACATTGTCCCTTGAAGGCCCATGATGTCATCATGCTAATCCTTGACGTCATCTAGTTGGGGTTTAGGCATGAGAACGACATGGTTGGCACATGTGACAGTTTCTAAGGGGTTTTGAGCCCTAATGTTTCACTTTGGAGGCCTATCGTTCTAAGAAGGGGCCCAACGTCACCCTAGGAGGGGCACGACATCATCCCTAAAAGATAAAATTAGGGTTTTAATTGTCAATTTTATGTAAAACTGGATTTTTGATGTAAATTGGCCATGCCGACCTTTTTTTACCTAAAATGTAATTAAAGGTCACTTGTATTGTATAAATAAGGGAAAAATATCTTATATTTTTCATCATCTTTCACTCACACAAGTGTGAGGTCTGAAATTCAACCTCTTTTAAGGCTTATTGGCTGAACTAAGTGGTGCGCAACTCTTGGAGGAAGCTTATCTTGGTGTATTTTTGCATTTTCATGGTGGAAAGTCTTCTACTGGGGTTTGTGGCTAGATTATTCTTGATGAATTAACTAGAAATATGCAACCTTTCTTTATTTTGAATGGTTATGGTGTATTTACTTGCTCATTTATAAGATTATGAAATTGTTAGTGTGAAAACCTAGGAGAAAAGCACATGTTATTGTCCTTTTCTTTATAACTCTTCACCTACTTGATTTTGCTAGAAGACACCTCCCTTGAAGGACATATTAGATCCCTACCTTAGTGGCACTCTAGTACTATTGCTTCATTAATATTTCATACTTTTATTTCAAGATTGACCTAAAGAAGAAGGAAATCATTAGGGCCTAGAGTTACCTACTTCCTAGCATATTTTCCTTCTAGGGTTTTGGATTTTGAGGCCTTAGGTTACTAACACCTCAACCATCCTCCCTCTTCCTTTATCTCACCCATTATAATTTTTTCCCTCTAAGAATTTTCGCTGCAATATTGAATCCATTTACCCTAAAATGAACTAGTTCATACCTTACAAGTGATTGATTGACTAAAACAACTCTTAAACCATCTACTTTAAGACCTTAAATAACTACTTCTAACTCTAGATTAGAGTAACCTACTAACTAATTTGTTGTTGTTGAAAAAGGTTGCTACAACCATATATAACAACAACAATTTCATCTTAAAAGCAATTTTTAAAGCCGATTATACATTGCCTTCATTGCTTCTAACAATTACTAGCATTTTGTCAAGTTTATATTATCATTTTGGTCATTTTTGAAGCTTTATTGAGGCATAATTGTGAAGCTATTGCTATATATACATTTGTTGTTATAAATACTTATGTTTCTTTATCTTTTATATCATCTTGTTCTTTTCATCAAAGTCTATGATTTTATGAAGCACTAACATCATATGGTACTTGCAAATTGTATTTTTCTTGTTGTCTTGTTCTGGGCAGATACACTTAAATATTGTTTTGCTTCATCTCATTAAAATCTTTGGAAACTTTGATCAGAGTGACTTGTGAGCGGGGTGGGACTTTCTTGATACTCTTACCTTAGCCTTCTCAAACCCTCGGGTCACTCGGGATGTCTCCCCTGGGGTACCACTCCTAAAGAGAAAGAGGTGTCTTGTTTAGGTGACAATGATAGGACAACCTCCTGTTACACCAATTTATTGTTCACTTGCCTTTGGTTTTTGGGCAAGTGCAAATTGCGCGATAATAGGGTTTAATGATAAATTTTCTTTAGAGTTTTGAAAATTAAAATCCAGGTGTTCCAGTCACCTCTCAATGGCTCCCGCAATGAAAGCAAAGTGTTTTAATAATTGGGCCTTGATAAGGAAAGGTTTGAGTCGAAGTCGTCTAACTTATTGGCTTTGGTAAGGTTCAAGTGAAGGATATAGTTCGAGAACAAATGAGATGCTAGTTTGGCTAATTAAAAGATAATTTTTTGTGTGAAATGGGTAAAAGTTTGAAGAGATTTTTGATTTATTCTATTTGTCACTTTGATTTCTTAAAATGATTTGAGCACATTGTAATGTGCTAAGCAATTAATTCTCATGTTGTCTTTGAAGCATATTTATGTACTTCATCTTTCAAGAAAAGAAAATAGCAGTTCAAATCTGGTTCCTGGCAAGATGTCAATATCCATGTATCCATATACATGGATATTGACAGATACGTATGTATATGTATATACGGAGACACCCCGATCAAAATAGATAGATGAATCAATTTATTCTGCTCTTCTTTGCTTATATTGTCCCTCCCTATCCGTTCCAATTGAATCTCGATACTCCTGTACATATAAAAAAGTAGGATCGAGAACTGAGAGGGCAAGATTTTACCTTATAGTTAAGTAATGATAATAATAATAATCTAATTTTAAGATGACACGTAAACTCTAAATCTTTAATGCACAACATGAGAGTCAATAATAATAATAATAATAATAATAATAATAATCTAATTTTAAGGGCATCAAATTGGTGTATACCCATGGACTTAAAGTCTATGGAGATATACATACCCTACCCCCATTTATATTTTAACTTGTGAGTTCTTAAGAGGAAACACATTAGACCCACTCAAGTTGTATAAAACAATATACTAATTAAAAACTCAATATGTTATTTGCAAAAATTAAATTTAGATGAAAAAAATAACAATTATATATATATATATATATATATATATATATTATTTTATTATTTTATTAGTATATTTATAGTTTTATTAGTCCCTGCCCTTAGGGTTGAGGGACTATTAGTAATCGGTCTTCCTATCTTTGCACGAAGACAGATGCAAAAAAGATCATTTTACCCAAAGTTTTTAAGAATCCATACGATTTTCTCTGAAAAATATCATTTTTATCCCATGTTTTGATCCTTTAGGTCTTATTTGGCCTCTTCCCCAGAAAAAATCCCATATATTCAACCAAAACTTTAGCTCAAGGTGACCAAAACCTTAGGTTGGCTAAACCTTAGGTTGGCTAGTAGTTTCGTTGGATATCAAGTAATGCTAGATATCAATCTATCATTACTTCATAGCATTAAATGTTACTTCTGGTTTTTCCGTTCTCCATATGGTTTCAATATTTAGCTCACTGTCAGCGCCCTATATGATATGGATGTCGCCCTATATGATACGGATGTCGTTTCCAGCACCAACTTACTCCCTAAGATAGAGTTTGTTGAGCTTCTACCTACTCGGCCATGTAAACCTTGTTGTCAAATAAACTACGGTGATATACTCTTAAAGCATAGAGACCTTACCTTATATACCTCCTTACAGGCATACTCCCTAAGCTAGAGTTTGTTGAGCTTCTACCTACTCGGCCATGTAAACCTTGTTGTCAAATAAACTACGGTGATATACTCTTAAAGCATAGAGACCTTACCTTATATACCTCCTTACAGGCATGTTGATGGCACCGTCGAGTTGGAGAACAGGTCGCGTTGTTGGCTCTGGATCCAGGTCCATCGCTTCTCCAGGTCCATTGCTTAGGTCCATTGTTGCTCCAGGTCCATCGCTTATAATACCTTGAGCTAAGGTTGCAGAGGCAACGACATTTTATCATGGAGGGAGTTGCATCGAAGGGAGTGAGAGGAGGAAGATTCGACGATTAAATTGGAGCTGAAGACATCCATGGCGAGGGCGTTGAAGACATCCGTGGCAAGGGCACTATGGAGGCTAGCCGATGATAACTTGTCTAACAGTAAGTGGATAAGCGATAGCAAGGGTTTATTATGTCTGGCAAAGTTGATAGAGAAGGAAGAGGGCGAGTTGCAAGAGAATTTCATAATGATGGTAATGGAAATAGCAGCTCCCGCAGAGCGCAATCTCGATTTGAGATGAGTGGTATTTAAGAGTAGCTCCCTAGCAGCAAAGTCGTTGGTAGATCAACTGTTGCGGGTAGCTGAGGAGGAGGATGACAAACCTTACTTGCATATTCCTGTCGTGAAAGCGATAGGCTGCCTGGCACGCACCTTCCCGGTGAGGGAGTGTAGAGTTATCAGGCCTGTGGTGAAACAATTGGGTCACAAGGATCCTTATGTGGCCGCAGAGGCTGCAATGGCACTGCAAAAGTTTGCTTGACATCCCTCCTTCCTTTCCCTTGCTCCGCCTAAGGAAAATGCTATTGCCTCTTCTTTTTTATCCTCTAGAGTACCTACCTAAAGCTCTTCCTCTCTATCCTATCAGAGTGCCTCAAGGTTATAGTGCATGTTCTACCGAGAGGAGGTTATACCACCTTTCCCGAGAGAGAGTTGGATAATTCAAACAACTCTGTTTAGCTTGATTATAGTTGGAGAAGATTGGGTGGCTGAAGGTCGGAAAGTGACCTGAACTAAACACCCCCTCTCTGTTGCTGCTGCTAGCGTCTGCCCTCTAGCTGGGAGGAGTAGTTAGCCACCCTTCCCCTCAAATATGTGAGCAAATCATTCGACGACCTGCATGATCTTGGCGTTAGAAAAACTTAGATATTCTCTTAGTTCTTAGGATCAGGTATAAGCGTATATTTATGTTTATGCCAAGATTTCACAATCTAGTCTACCAGCCTATCATAAATAATATTTACCCATATGGTTGCTCTATACAACCTTGTAGGAGTTGGATTATGCTGAGATGCTCCACAAGTCACTGAATTGTGGATGTGATATCAAGATAGCTTATAGGAAAGGAGTCACAGTCACATGTGTTTAAATTAGACTTTATTCACCAATAGTACTTAACATACCAATACAAAAAAAATACAACATTGATATGTTTTTACAACACATCATGGTTATGCTTTGCATTGCCCTGGAGAAAAGGATTAGTACGCGTCTCTGTAAATCTCATATTATAGAAGGAACTGAGCAGAACCATAATCTCATCTTATAAAAGGAACGGAGCAGAACCAAGAAATTTCAGGAATGCAATCTGTGTTTGGTTTATACTACACTCACCGAGATATGGATTCTTACCAGGGCTGTTATAAAATCGTTCTGTCCCCTCCTCCTTCAAGCCATGAAGAAAAAAGAAAATGGAGGATGAGTACAACCCTTCTTTGCTGGGATAGATTTGGCAGAATGATGTTGTTCCCAGAAAAAAAAACATGTCTACTTGGGGATAGCTTTGGCAGAATGATGCGGTTCCCTGAGAAAACGTGTCTACTTGCAAATAACACGTGTGCTTCTTCCTGACTTTTCACATGGTAAGCATCTGGTAGAACACTACAAGAGAAGAGTATCCAAGTAAAAGATTGTGAATACTAACTAGGACAAATAAATATGGGGATTAGCTGCACATTGCTGTAGTGGAAATATACATTCACACTACAATGTATATTCCCTGATGGGATGGGATGCGATGCGTTAATACGTAGAATAAATAACATGAGAGAAATCAATTTAAATTGGGTACAAGTAGAACCCGTAGATCCTGTCCATTACTTGTGCCTTTAAATTTGTACACTAGCAAATGGAAATGGAATTTATAATAAAATTTGATTTGTACATGAGACAAATCAATGTTGAATGTTCGCACAGTCAAGAAGAAAAGCAAGATGGCGATCATGGCTTGCAACATGTACATGGTTTTGTATTTTTATTTTGAATATTTTCTCACATAATAAAACAATGCAATTTCATATAATATCTAAGTTACAAAATTGAAATTTCATATAATATCTATGTTACATAGCAATATTCACACGAGGGGAACAGATTACCAAAGGAGAAGAACTTTATGGATTGAACAATTCACAGTAGTCTACATTTATTTAATATGATCAGAGAAGTCAGTGCCTTAACTTGGCTATTTTCCAAATTATGAAAAGAGAATGATGTAGTGGCCTTCACACATTTGTATTTCATTTTGATAGTTGATATTTTTCTTTTTTTTTGGGGCAGAAGTTCAGTTTATTTCGTTTATTTCGTTCTTTCATTTGTGGTTATTACATTTATTCCATGACTGTCGGTATTGCTGTCTCCTTCCATTATATATGTATACATTTCTAATTAACTTGTACCACTATATTTTTTGGTGCTAAACTTATTATTATATATAAATAAAGTTTTCAGATGGCTTTCCACCATGGGTTAGACTACATTGTTAAAATTCAGATCTTTTTAATGCCCTCAATCATCTTCCATAGGTAGAAGAGATAGAAAACCCACATCTCTCAGCAGAAAGGGGAAACAAGAAAAGCAAGGAGAAGTAACAGCAACAACCACACACATAGCATATAATCAATCTAGAATCTCAAGCCCCATTGAACCCAGGAAAGAGCCCAGCGATGGAAGAGGATACAATAATGGAGTTGAATGAGTAGGAGTTGGCAGACATAGTTCTAGATAAGATAGAAGACGCGCTAAACAAGAAATATCTCCAAACCATCCCGGATGATCAACTCAGAAAATTCCACAAGGTCTTCCTAGACTCTACAGCTAGAGCCACTTCCAGGCTAGGTATAGGTGTTGATCCAAACCTAGATCCTAGGAAAATCCCCAAGGAAAACAAAAGACGAGGATGAAAATCTGTTCTACAAATGATAAAGGAGGCAAGTAACTACATGATCAACTTGGGACAAATCCAGCGTCTCTCGGAAAGTTCCTTCTCTCACTCCCCCAACTGTTAATGATGAAAATCATCACACAGAACATTAGAGGCTTAAATGGAAGATCCAAGCAAAGGATTCTTCGAAACTGTATAAAATTTGAAGACCCAAACATCCTACTGCTACAAGAGACGAAATGTACAGGACAAACAACGAAGGACATATTCAAAAGATGTTGGAGACAAATCAACTATTACCATCTGGACTCGAAAGGAGCACCAGGAGGACTCGCCATTCTTTGGAATCCTCCACGGTGATAATGGATCAAGCACTCTCTACGACAAATGCTAGAACTGCTCACTACCGAGCAATAGGATCCGACGAAGATGGAATTATCACTAATGCTTATGGCCCTCAAAGCATCCAAGGAAAATATCTTTTCCTCCGAATCATGTCCTATCTGGGATCACTTGTTGGGAAAAAATGCTGGATAATCAGAGGAGACCTGAACATCATTCTCACTCTTGAGGAAAAAATAGGAGGGAAGAAACACCTGCAGCAGGACAACTCAAAACTCCAGGAACTCATAGACAATATCAAACTGGTCAACATTGAAACAAGAAATGTCACCTTCACCTAGTCTAATAGGAGATTCGTCCCCCAACAAATTGCAAGTAGATTGGATCGCTTCCTAATCTCATAAACCCTTCTGCTAGAAGGATCAATGGTTGAAGCCATCATTCTCCCAAAAGCAAGATCAAACCATTGGCCAATGCAACTATGGATAGATACGATAGCCACTCCAAAGTTCAAATCCTTCAAGTTCGAAAATTTTTGGTATCCCACCCAAATTTTAAGGAATTATCCCAACTATGGTGGGAAAATGCAGAGATCCATCATGGAACTAGAATTTACACATTCCAAAAAAGGCTAAAAAAATTCAAGCACCAGTTGCACCAATGGAACAAAGAAGCATTTGCAAACATCTTTCATGACCAAAAATCACTAGAACAGAAACTTGAAGATATTCAGAAGAGGAACATCCAAACAGGTCATATAGATGCCCAACAACAACAGGAAGAGGATACCCTCAAAACACAGTTGGAAGAAAGATACAAGAAGGAAGAAATATTATGGAAGCATAAATACTGTGTTCAGTGGCTCAAAGAAGGGGATAAAAATTCCAAATTCTTCCATAGGTCCATGATCCACAAATGCTTCATCAATCACATTACAAAGCTGGAAGACAACCAAGGTAACACCTTCTTAACCCATGGGGAAATAGAAAATGAGTTGCGGGACTATTACAAGGATCTACTCTCAGAACCTCTCACAGATAGGACTCCAATAATTGACAGGATCACTCAGAACATCCCCGCCTCAATCTCCTTAGAACAAAATGTGGTCCATATCGCAAGCTGAAGTAGCTCAAGAAGTGTAGGATCTCCCCAAGGGAAAAGCTCCAGGCCCAAATGGCTTCACCACCAATTTCTTCCACCATAGTTGGCCTATGCTACGTGAAGAAGTATTTCTAGTCATCGAGGAATCTAGGATATCTGGTAAAGTCCTTCCAACACTAAATTCCACTTCCCTCACTCTCATACCCAAGGAAGAAAGAGTCACCAATCTGACGAAATTCAGGCCAATAGAGCTCTGCAAAGTGATCTACAAAAACATCTCCAAAGTCATAGCTCTGATGAAAAACCCCATTCTCCCTTTCATCATCTCCAAAGAACAGTCTGGATATGTAGAAGGTAGGAAAATAATGGACAACGTTATTTTGTTCCACGAAATCATCCATTCTCTCAAAAGCACTTGTGCCCCATGTATGTTACTCAAACTGGACCTCTCAAAATCTTTTGATAAACTAAGTTGGAAATACATGAAATCCCTTTTGGAAGATTTTGGCTTCAAATATGATTGGATCTCCTGGATATTGAACCTCACCTCATCAACCTTTTTTTCAATCCTGGTCAATGGTGTTCCCTCCTATAACACCTTGTTTCCCTGAGTTTGTAATTATAACTATATAGGCCAGGGAACTCTAGAAAACTCAAAGGTGTGAATGTTTGATTTGATGGGCCTTTGTATAAAAGGTCGATGAATGTAAATTCTATTATTTTAATAGAAAATGGATATGTGTTGCATGACTACTGGAAAGGGGACGCGCTAAGAAGAGACCACGAATGCTATGAAAAGGTGGTGGAGGGGACCCAGAATGGTTGTGTTAACCTCCACCGAACCAATACCTTTGTTGGATTGAATTGCTCAAGATCAGAACAACCCTCTGACTCATGAATGAATTTCAGTCAGGCTGGTAGGTGGGAAGACCTCCTCAAGAGTTAATGAGGGGATCAGGAAGATTGCCCATCTATAAGGCTTCCAAACCTGACCATGGACTGGGAATTCGAACCACACACAATCTTGCCGAGGAAGGCAAGAAAGGAAGTGTGGTGGGGGTAGAGGGAGGCCTGCGAAGAGTGAAGAGATGAGAGTCAAAGCTCTCGAGTCCAAGGAAGGACTGAGAACTAGGGAAGTGAGTTATGATCCCAGAAAATAGAGACCGAGCCGAGAGAAGGAGAGTAACCTTCGTCCCCATCTATTTCTGAGTCCATAGAAGGAGAGTAACCTTCGTTCCCATATATTTTTGTGTTGGGAGAAGGAAAGTAACCTTCATCCCTAACTTTCGTTGAGATGGAGGAAAGAGATTGAATCTCAAAGCATCGTGGTCTAAGCTTGGGGGGTGGCTAGTGATAAATCCATTGGGAGTGAGTGAGCCTATGGTTGGGTAGAAAAAAGCACCCCTTTCAGCAGTCGCATCATGCCTTATAGTTCTGATAAATGTTTTTATGCCTTGTGCTTTTAACTGGAAATAATGGTTGCATGCGTGTATTTATATGTCTATAAATGGTTTCTGTATTAAATGATTAAGTTATGAGTATACATTCATTCCATTGAGAACATATACTTCTATTTGATTTTCCATATGCTCTCGTTCAATCCTCAGAGGCGCTTTCTCCAGGGAATTACATCATCATTCCAAAGTCGGAGCATGCCTCTTGACATAGCTACCATTTGGTAACCTCATGATTCCACCTTGCCTTGGCTCAAAGATTAAAGCTCCGTGAGTTAGGAAGGAGTTCCCTTCAGAGTAGTAGTCTAGGAGACTTTGAACTCGCTCCTAAATCCCTAACCAAAAACTCGACTAAGAGTGGGGATTACAACCCAAGATAGATCTGAATATCCACGTGACCTGGGTCTAGGAACTGTTGGAACACATGTAATTTTTCAAGTACTCCTTTTATCAAAAGGTTGGAGCCGCCTGCTTTCTAAAAATCAAAGAGATACACATGAGCCTTAAAAAAATCACATTTTAGGATTTTGTAGATATTAAGGTTATATGTATCAAAGCGCTCAATGTCCCGACACGCGAAATAGCGAAGTTGTTTTAAGTTAATCACGATTATAAAACTATTAAGAAGGGATTATCACTTTTAATACAACATGATTTCGCATTTCAGGAGTCACACCTTGAACGCCCTTTGATTTCCCAACGTGCAAAGTTGAGAAATCAACTTAAAATAAATCTGGTTAATCATAAGAATAATGTTAATTAATCCATATTTAATCGTTATTTTGATCTCGCGACTCAACAGTTTTTACCTCGAAGCAACATGTTTGTAACCCCAATACCCAAGGTCGCAAATTTTGTTAATTGATCATGGTTAATTAAAAACCTAAGTCTAATCACAATTACTCAAGCAAATTGCAATATCACAGATTCAGGGTTCATGATCAAAGGCTAAGAGTAAAATCATCTGAGACTGCGAACGCCGAGAAAGGGATTAAGGACTAATCACACTTAATTAAAGGATTAAACTGGATAAATCAATACCTTAATAATTTTTAACTCGTACAGCTTACGGACAAAGATTTAAACGTTTCTGTGATCTTCCCAAGTCTCGAATTATCAAACTTTTATGGCATTTATAAGAAAATTAATGAAATGATTGATACTAAGATCTTGTTTTATCTCCAAATCTTTCTATTAAATGATTTAAACGCTCTGTCAGCAAGGACTCACACAGACTTGAGTGCTCAAAATGGAAGGTTTTCTGTCATTTTTTAAAAATTTTCTTCCAGTCTTCACAGAGCCAGTTTACCGAGATAACCTTTGTCTGTGTTTTCATTTTCTGTGACAGGAGACCTAATCGCAAGGTTCTATATCATGGCTCCACGGAAAACGCCCAAGACAACTGGTGAGAATTCAGGCCAAGGTTCAGATATTATTTCTGATACCTTGCCTAGAAGCATTAACACTGTTAAAACATGGACACATGTCTCCAACGTTTTGCAATTCGAGCTGATAAATTGTCCAGAGGATTCCAACGATAATGAAAAAGACGACTTATCCAGAAAATACAAAGTTGTCGCTCAATCAAAGATACACAAGATAGCAGCAAGGTCGCGTCTCTTTCCCTATTATGATATGATCAAATGGGCGCTGGACCATGTAGATATCTCGACTAGGATGATATTCAATGAGCATAAGGTGGCAATTGGGACATTCAAGCCAGAGCATCTGCAAGCAATGTAGAAGTTGTCTCCCACACCAAGATTTACTCACAACGCTGAATTCTTAGAGGGTTTCAAAAAGAAAGAATGTGAGAAATTTAGGAAAATCTTATCCAACCTGATCAAAGACTGGTGTTCACACCCAGTGAAATTCAGAGCCGATTCCAATGGAATTTATTCAATCTCATCGTTAGAGCCTCAATTCATGTGTATAGAGATGATGGTTTGTACACTGTATGGGAAGGAGAACACTGCTCACTTCTTTCTCCCATGGGTACCACTTATTCACACAGTAGCTGAGGGATTCTCTTTCGACTGGGCCAAATTGTTGTCAAATAGTCTGGCCAATCGGACTACAGAATATCGAGCACAAAAGGTGAGCGTGAAAGTATCTTCATTTTTCATGTCTTCTTACATTATGGATGTTATTTTCTTCATGACACCTTTCCCATTAATGAGCTGGCGTTGGACTCCAAATAATGCAGAGCCTATTCATGTGTACCACTCGAAACTTTGGGAAGATAAAGCGAAAGAATTCGTCTATGAGATTTTCAATTGGGTAATGGTACCAATGCATGTATCTATCATTGGCCATCCGCCTCCCAGGATTTCAGATAAATTCAATGCCAACCTAAGCAGCGTGGAAGATTGGTATATAGAAGAAATTTTTTTGTATCGTAGGGTTTTTGGCAGCTCTATTCCCCCATATGCCCTACCGCTATTCTTTCCAGATAAGCTAGTGTGTCCCGAGATCGCCAGGCAAGCTGTGATTGTTGGGATAAGAAACGAGCTCAAAAGAGTTCAGAAGAAGGTATGGCCACCCTTCCCCATTCACATTGGTACATATTCTTTATGAGATTTCAGTCATGCCAAAGCAGAGGCCGCGGCCTTGGAGGAAATGAAATTAATAGACATTGAGTTTAAGAAAAAAGACCCTAATAAGGTTGTGAGTAGTCACATGGCAAGTTGTGGTCTAAAAATATATGAGCACGAAGACTCACCTCATGATGAAGTCTTCCGAGGAGTGAGGTCCTACTCATAAGTCTTAAGTCGGATTCAAGCTCTGTTTCCTGGAGATATGGTCGATTTCTATAAATTCCAGGAGCACTGGAGAAGTTACCTCCCCAAAGTTTTACATTGCAAAACCTCAAAACCTCCAGGTACACAACAAGCATAATTTAAAGGTTCAACGAACACAAACCCTATCAAACAAGAGACTCGAGAAAAGACAGAAGAAACCGAGACCTCGAATCAGGAAGCCGAAATCCCTAATCAAGAAGAAGGAAACCCAGAGATAGTTACATCGGGTAAACAGGTCAAAGGTCGAGCAGAGATACCCCCGAACGGGGTAGGTGACACATTTTTTCTTACATCAAGCGAGCTGGACACAGACACTACCATGAAACAATCATACAAGGAAATCGACAGCCCCATCACATCCATCACACCCTTAAAATTTACAAAGGGGAACCCCAACACAGAGATAATATTCAAAAAAGATCTAACACTTATCTCTGTAGAATAATTGCCTCCTAACGACTTCTTTTTTAGCAAGAAAAGGAAGGCCTTGGTGAAGCAAGAGACATACCAAAGAGCAGGTGCAACAGTTAAAAAATACAAAATTTTAACAGATGGAGAAGCCCTGGAAGAGGAAGAATTCACCGATGAGATAGTAGGAACATTGGGGGCTTATGCAACAACCAACCAATATTCGGTTGGAACCTTGAAGGCATGGTTGAAACAAAAGAACATGTTAATCGAAAAATTGCAAGCTCAGGTAGCAGCAGTAGAGGTGAATTCCAAGAATGAGGCAAACAAAGATCTCGAGCAAGCCATAGTAGCTAATCAATAGGAAATCGAACAACTCAAATCCGATCTCGAGCAGATGCATCAGTCGTCACAAATAATCCAAACACAGGTAAATCAATAGGAGGAGTTAATAAAGCAATTGCAAGCTAAATTAATTTATGTTGAAAGCCAAGTAGTGTTGGAACACTGGGAAAAATTGACATAGCCAAACATCTGCTTGACATCAAGGAAAATATGGAAAAAGAACAAGTTGAATTATCCCAGATAAGTCAGGTCGATATTGTCCAAGTGGATAAATGGTTAATAAAGCCAAGCTTATGGTCCATCATCACAGAAGACCAACAAGTAGGGAAAAGATTGCCATAGTTGGCAAAGAATTGTTACACTTTCGAGGCAAACAACCAAACATAACCTTCCAAGTTGATAACCTAGTTGATAGAAAGGTGTGTCACTTGTATTAAGCAAGGGAAAGGGCAGACTTCTAAAGGAAAATAGTAATAGATGTTTATTCCATCTTATTTTTGGAGCTAGAGAGAAAAGAAAAGAAGATGCCCTACCCACATGGAGGAAGACAAGGGACCAAGAAGTGAAACACTTCAATTTTTCATTTGTAACCGAAAATTTTAGAATGATTAGAATTCAAAGCGTATTTATCTTGTATAAATATACATTTTGAAAATAGAACAAGGGATTTTTTCTTTTGGCCGGATTGTAATACCAAATTTTTTCCTTCGCCAGAATTAATACAAGAGCAATTGAAGACTCCATATTTCGTCAAGACTGAGTTATGTGTTTCCTTTGTTATTTCGTATTTAGCATCATTTCCTTTACGTATCTTTGATGAATTCTTAGCTGCAATTTAGTACAACCTCTACTGTGGTGATCAATTGTTTTAGTCATCTAATCATTTACAACTTTTCCTCTGTATCGGCTATCAATAGGGACAAGACCTATGAATTACTTAGATTTCTATATCTTATGCTTCATTAAAGTTTCTCTTGTCTATTTTCTTCTTTTTTCGCAAGGTGAGATTCTTCTTTGATGGATGTGTCACATTGTTCAACAAATTTATGTTTTCTTTCATTTCATGCATTATTTTCAAGGTTAACTCAAATACGAAAAACGACCTTTGATTTTGTTATACGATTAATTCGAAGTTTTGGGAATTTTTCTCATACAATCTAAAATAGAATAAAAAACCTAAAAAAAAACATCCCTTAAATTTTTGTTCCTCCATGACTGTGCCTATTACAATACAACCCAATATCGAACCCAGTCTCACAGATCAAACCAACATTGCTTTAAACCTGTTTGACACCATCCTGAAAATTGCCACCACTCGGGTTGAACTCGAATGTTCATGGGCAACCATTGAATGGGACATAAGCATTTAGGAACAATTGGAAGCTAGACATAGACAACTCAGAAATCAGCCTTAGCTTCTTTTCCTAAAGTTGTTTTCTTCCTTGTTTATCATTTACCCTCTTTTTGGATGCCTAGAATCTATACTTTATAGCCTTAAGTACAACCTCTGGAACAACATCTTTTTTGGCATTGTTTCAGGGGACGGAGATACAAAATCATTTTCCCTGGGAGAACAACATTTTCAAGTTTCTACTCTTTGAGAGTGAACAAAGAGTGAACACCTTCTAAAGGATAAGTTTTTATTATTCACTTGGAGACTCCATGTTTAAGTAAGCTAGTATCTGGTCGAAGGAACACCAGACAAAACCTAGATGGTAAATAGACCACGCCTGTTTCCGATGCCGAAAAAATACTAAAAACAAGAGGTTCCCTTAAGCCAAATGTTGTGGTCTACCAGCTTAGGCACACACAACCTAAGGCTAAGATTCCATATGAAATGGTAACTTTGCAAGAAGCTCCCACCAAAACCCTTTTTGGAGAAACGTCGGCCAAGATAGTTGAGGCTGAAACCCTGAAACCAAATTTAGCTTTCCCGGAAATTAAATTTGAAACTCATACGACTACCTCTGTTGTAAACGAAAGTGAGAATCCCTCAGTAAATCTCACATCGATTGATATCCCACCAACTCTTCAGTTGGATTTCATGACCTCCCAAAGTCTCAAAGAGTATACCATATACTCGAATTCCACGCCTACGGGTTCTCCCATTTACATCTCTTGCAAATCAGAGGAACCTAGCCCTCGTATCTCGTTCCCCCATTTTTCAGTTTTCTCGTCTCCCGAGGAAGCTAAAGACTCACTATACATATTCCAAAACCCTTTGTACAACGTACCAATTTCATCTCCTAGAATATCTATGGTGGCTGCCGGAGGAGGAGGAGGCGGGGCTTCTGGAGGAGGAGGAGGTGGGGCTGTTGTAGGAGGAGGAGGGGGGGGGCAAGGGCCACCCCCACCCCTGAGGATTTTTGCTAAAGTAGCTGCCATATACGCTCCTCTGATCCTCCTAGTACCTCTTCATGATCTACCTGAAAACTACATGAAAAACCTACCTAAGTTTACAGGGGAAGGAGACCTAACCGCGACCGAGCATATAAATTTCTTTGATGATTTCGCAGGTATTCTAGGTATCAAACATGAAGACATGTATTCACAGTTGTTTGTCCAAACTTTTGAGGGACAGGTGAGAACCTAGTTTTGAAGTTTGCCCACATGTTCGATATTATCTTACGATGCTCTAGAAATCTTTTTTCTCATACAATGGAGCGAAAGAAAAGATCACTTATACTATTTAACCGAGTTTGGGGCTTTAAAAAATAAAAGTTCAGAAACTGTTATCGAATTCATACAAAGGTTTAACAAATTATATAATAAAATCCCAGTCAAAGTTAAACCGTCCCAACCTGTAGCCAAGGTAATCTTTGCAGGAGCCTTCGAACCCAATTTCGCATTACTATTAAGAGAAAGAAGAGGGGCTGACCTAACCTGAATGAAATATGATGTCGTAGAGATTGGATCAAACATGATGGCTTTTGGAAAATTTAAAACAAAAATAGAAACGGGAAATAGAGAGACCAGACGTTTTAGAGAACAAGCGGGACCCTCAGCATCTGGGAGGTCCTCAGATGAGAAAATGGTAGATATGGATAGGATAATAAAAGAGCTATCAAAATAAATTTCAAAGATGGAGCTAGATCAATTCATTAAGAGAGATTTCAGAAGAAACCCAAATCCTCAGATACAACAAAGACAGATTAAAAATGAAGATCAAAAAGTTCAAACTCCTTTAAAAAATGAAAATTTCATAGGAGGGAATGATATGCAAGAATTTGAGGATCTAGAAGAAGATGTGAACAATTTGGGTGATTGTCTACAACCGCATTTGACTAAGAAATATTATGAGAGGTCTCTGAACACAAAAAAGCCATCAAATAAAGATAGCAACATAAATAATACAAATGATTCTACATATCAAGGAATAACCGATACTATAATGGTCGAGCTCCAACATAAGTACAATCTAAGGCCTAAAAATAAATCTATATCGACTACCCAACCAAAAAAAATCCTACCAAGAAGCGAAACATACGAGCCCGCTCCCAAAGACATCGAGATACATAATACCAAAATAAAAGGAGTGGACTCGCAAAATACCAAAATAAAGGAGGTTGAGATCCAAGCCGGGAAAACTAAGGTAGACGGAACACACACATCGGAAACAAAAATAAATGAAAATAAAGAAGTGCAAACAAATAAGTTAGAAAAGAAGGAGACCGAAGCTTCAACCAAAGAAACAAATAAACTTGTGGGAGGCTTCAACCTAGAAAATGTGATAAATAAGATCAAGATACCAATACCCCTGTTTAAATTGGCAAAGAATCCTGCATACCGAAAGTGAATAACCAAAATGATAAGTTTTTCAGATTTGGAGAGTCAGTCTGACGTGATAAATTTGGAAGATGATAAGCCTAATATAACTTTTGGTCCACATTTTGAAGGTTCCATGGATACCGTCACCCCCTTCTACATTACACTAAGCATGCATGATCGTCTATTGCATAATTGCATGCTGGATTCTGGAGCCTCACATAACGTGATGCCCAAGTCTATTATGGACAAACCAGGCTCGAAATCACCAGGCCATATGGGGATCTGTATTCTTTCGATTCAAGGAGAGTTAAGTGTATGGGCATGATAAAAAATTTAGTGGTAACTCTTGCACAGGTTCTGGTAAAAAATGTTCTAATGGATGTAGTTATCACTGATATACCTTCGAATTATGGTTTCCTATTATCTAGGTCTTGGGGAGCCAAGCTTGGAGGATCTCTTCATCTAGACATGACGTATGCCACGATTCCTGTTTTTGGCGGAAAGTTCACACGGTTATACAGGGAAACACGGTTGGCATATACATTAAGTGATCCACATAATCCTAATAATTACCCTGTTTATGTCGTCGATCAAGACCTAGGAAATTGTATTTTATCTTTTGATGATGGTGTAAATAGTGGTACAAAAGAAAATTATATAGAGGAAAATAAATAAAAAAAGATAGATGAAAATGTGTATAGCACTGGAATTTGGAAAATGTTTTTTGATGGTTCTTTGTCATGTGAAGGAGCCAACGCAGGATTACTTTTTGTAGCACCTAAAAATGAATTTGTTATCCCCTTTTCTTACAGACTACAGTGGGACATAGATTACATAAATAATGTATGTGAGTATGAAGCCATAGTCTTGGGGTTGGAAGCTGCCAAAAAATTGAACATAAAGAACTTGGAAGTCTATGGATATGCATAATTAATTGTGAAGCAAGTGAATTGGCAATATCAGGCCAAACACTCGAGATTGAGATCTTATAGGAACCGTGCCTGGGATTTGATGGAAAATTTCTTCTCATCGGTTAAGGTTCGTTACATTCCCCGTATAGAAAATCTACAAGATGATTCATTAGCCAAAGAAGCCTCACCTTTTGCACCCCCTACATCTTTCAAACTAAAGTATCACATAGAGGTGAGGCACAGACCCTCCATATCGAACAATATACAACACTGGTAGGTGTTCGAAGATGACGAACAGATCAGAAAATTCCTTGAAATGGTGGATGATTTCGTTGAAACTCACATTGACCAAGAAAACCAAAATGACCATTTGTGGATTATGAAAGAGGGGGAGGATCCTCAAGATCTCTAAGAAAATATCGTTAATCATCGCATGTTAGTATTAAAAAACAATCAAATCCCTAAAGGACTAATCCCTCTAGAAAGACTGTTTGACCAAAATGAAATGCCCTTAAAATCTACTTTGCAACCTCAACTAGAAGATGTTGAAGATTGCGACATAGGGACCAAAGAGGAGCCTAGAATAGTAAAAATATCAAAGTATCTTCCTCCTGATATGAAAGGTAAATATGCAGAGTTACTCGAGTAGTATAAAGATGTGTTCGCTTGGTCTTATGACGAGCTGAGAACTTATGACACCAATGTGATCGAACACAAGATACCCTTAAAGTCGGTGTTAAACCTTTCAGAAAGAAACTTAGGAAAATCAATCCCATTTTATTGTCCATGGTAAAAAAGGAAGTTAAAAATCTTTTGGACACAAAAATAATTGTACCACTGAGATACTCTGACTAGGTAGCTAACCTAGTCTCAGTTAGGAAGAAGAGTGGAGAGATCAAATTGTGTATAGATTTTAGAAATCTAAATAAATCCTCTCTCAAAGACAATTATCCACTACCCAAAATGGATCACGTTCTGGAAAAGGTGGTTGGGGAAAATAGAATGTCAATGATCGATGGGGTTTTTGGTTACAATCAGATTGTTGTCAACGGGCATGATAAAGAAAAAACAACCTTCACCACCCCTTGGGGCACATTTATGTATGAAAAAATGCCTTTTGGTTTAATGAATGCAGGTGCTACCTTCCAGTGTGTTATGGATATCGCCTTCATTGGTGAAAGAGATAAATTTGTGGTTATTTATCTTGATGATCTAATCGTTTTTTCTAAATCTGATGAGGATCATCTGATACATCTCAAGCAAACGTTCAACAAATGTCGCAAATTTGGTTTGTCTTTAAATCCCAAGAAGTCTCACTTTGTGATGCAAGAAGATAAAATCTTGGGCCATATTGTGTCTCGAGACGGAATTAAAATCGATCCTAAAAGGGTCGAAGCCATAGACACTATAAATATTCCTAGAAATGTAAAGAAAATTCAATCATTTTTAGGAAAAATATTTTTTTGAGAATATTTATCCCGAACTTTGTTGAAATTGTGAAATTGATCACAGATATGCTGAAGAAGAACAACGGAGTCAAATGGACGGTCGAAGCTAAAGTGTCGTTTTCACGTATCAAGAAAGTTATAGGCGAAGTGCCTGTGTTGGCCAACCCTGATTATCTAAAAGAGTTTTGGATTTTCTCATTTGCCTCCGAACACACAATTGCGACAGTACTCCTCTAGAAGAATGAAGAGGGTTTCGAGCAACCAATGGCATTCTTCAGTAAAAGTCTTAGAGACGCAGAATTGAAATATGATATAATGGAAAAGAAGGCATATGCTACGGTGAAGGTGTTGAAGGCTTTTAGAACCTACGTGTTACACTCCAAGGTAATTGCATATGTGCCCACCAGTTCTGTAAAAGATATATTGGTTCAGCCCGACAGTGACGGGAAGAGGGGTCTGTGGCTTGCTAAAATTCAAGAATTTGATCTAGAGGTGAAACCTACGAAGCTCATAAAAGGACAGGGTTTGGCTAAGCTCTTAGTTGAATCAAATTTCAAAGCCCTCAAAATAAATGGCCTGCAATAATACAAAAGAGGCGTGGACATAGATGAATTCGATGACCAAATAGCAGCAACCAGAATCGAAGAGAAGTTTGCCTCATTGGGTTGGTATAAAGACGTAGTATCTTACCTTCTGACCCTGAAGTGCCCAAGTGATTTGTCTCCATCTAAGACCAGGACACTGGAATTGCATGCGGTAAAGTACTGTATATCCGAAATCCAATCATATTGGAAAGACCCTCTAGGCTTTCTACTGGTTTGTTTAGTAGAATCAGAAACATAAAAGGTCATAAACAAATTTCACGAAGGAGTATGCGGAGGACATCACGCGTGGAGAGAAACAACTTATAAAATCCTGAGGGTAGGATATTACTAGCCTAAATTGTTCTCATATGTCAACGCCAAAGTTAGAGCCTGTAACTCTTGCCAATTGTTCGTAGGCAAGCAAAAACTCCCAGCATTACCTTTGGTCCCGGTTAGAACGGAAGCCCCATTTCAACAATGGGGGTTGGATTTTATAGGAGAAATTAACCCACATTTCAGCGCTCAACACAAATGGATCCTGACCGCTACAGATTATTTCACTAAATGGGTGGAAGCTATTCTGACTAGAAAAGAGATAGATTCAGTGGTGATAGATTTCCTGGAAGAAAACATATTATCTAGATTTGGTTGTCCCCGAAAAATAGTTATAGATAATGACCAGGCTTTCAAATCTATGGAAATGGTCAACGTTTGCCAAAAATACAATATTATACTAGGTCATTCTACGACATACTACCCCCAAGGCAATGGGCTCGCCGAATCATCAAATAAAATCTTAATTACCATAATCAAGAAAGTGTTGAACGAAAACAAAAAATCTTGGCATGTGCATTTGAAGTACGCCTTCTGGGCGAATCGGATAGGCACCAAGAAATCGATTGGAACTTCTCCATTTCAAAGTGTATATGGGACCAACGTAGTGTTACCCATAAATCTGGCCCTACCCATGATGAAACTTTGGGAGGATGAGCAAGGAGAATCGAACCACATCACAAGAAGAATAAATCAGTTGATCGAAGTTCAGAAAAATAGAATGGAAGTGGACGAAAGACTGTAGAAATATCAACACAAAATGAAAGCACTATTCGATCATAAGGCTAAAGACAGGGAATTCCTCCCTGGCGATTTGGTTTTTAAATGGGATGCTAGGAAGGAAGACTCGGCAAAACATGGCAAATTTGATCATATCTGGTATGGACCATTCAAATTCACAGCTTCTGAAGGGAAGAACTCGTTTTTGTTAGAAAATTTGGGTGGTAAAATCTTCAACGCCCCTATCAACAGGTGTTATCTGAAGCACTATATGCAATAAATGATTTCCAAAATTCCACTGTATATACTAGTTTGTGTTTTCTGTTTTTGTAGCTTTTCGGTAAGTTTTACTTTCATCACAAATAAAATAGGTTAGTGATCTCCTAGAAGTAGGGATATGAGATATTAAACACATTGAATTCCATAAATATTAAAACCTGGACACTCTTCATGTTGTTTTCTTACAAGATTCTGGTTTACAGCCCAAACATCAAAAATAAGAAAACAAATGGTCATGTACTGGGAAATCAATTCGCTCGAAACAGGTGATAAAATATAAATTACTAAGATGAGAACGAAATGGTAAGGCAAAGGTATGAATTCCTGAAATATCTAGATTTCGAATGAATGTCACTTAGGTGCAACAACGGTCTCATGAGCATGAACATATTCACTCGATGTGTTATCAAAAGAACAAATTTTTACTGTGGATTCTAAAAAGTTCCCCTAGATAAGATAAAAATAATTAAAATAAGAAGTAAAGTGTCCTCAAATAAAAAAGTTCCAAGAGTCAGGATTGCATTATAACACCTGTGCTTATGAAATCCGAAACCTTTTCTGTCACTATCTTCCAAATCTTTGGTTTCCCCCCCCCTGAATCTAGATGCCTTCCCATGGCCTCCACAGAGGGAGAAGAGGTTACACTTTAGCTCTGAAAGCTAAAACATGATTTTCTTTAAAACAAAAGGGGGGGTAGGTCCTCATAGCTCCTCAGCTCTTACTGAACTAAGTTATGCATAGGCTAATCCTAACTCTCTTAGTTATTTCAACAAGTTTTAATGATTAGTCTTGCTCAAAAGAAGGCCCCTGGAAATAAATTCTCCCATAAGTTTTCCTGTGGACTAAGATATCTTGAAGGTCAAAGGAAAACTGATCCAGAGTAATCAAAGTGAGTTAACAGACCTCTGTTGCAATTTTATACACATATATCACCCCTGGTATACTCTTTACTAATTGATTGCCCCCACTTCATGTCAAAGAAAAATAGAATACAGATGGTGAAAGAAAATTCAAAAAATTGATTGCCCCCATCTAGTCCAACAAGAGATGATGAAAGTAAATTCATAAAATGATTTCCCTCATCTCGACATTTAAATGCAAATTTACAACTTGAAGTGGTGAAAAGAAATTCAATAAAGGGAATCAGATAACTTCACTGGGGTACTGAATAAGCTCGCTGGCAGTGAAGCAATGTCTAGGATATCTATAAAGTTGTTATACATGAATTATATTGTACTCTGGTTTTTAGTTTTCTTTGAAACTTGATCTACATCCCAAGTTCGTGCAAGACTCCCTGATTAAAAACGTTGAAATTACTTCACCTTGATGCAAGCAAAATCAACAGAACCTGTTAAAATTCTTAAGGTTGTTTTGATTATCTTAAGTAGACCTGAACTCAGTGGTAGGGAAGAGGAAGTCATCGAATGGACTAAAGTTGAGATTGGAAGGCGATTGAGTTTTGAAAGATTTCAGGGGATAAAGATGAAATCTCTAATTCTCTCTGTACCCTTTTCTGAACAAGTTTTGCACAAGAAAACTAATGACTCCATTTACCCAATAAAGGCACTTGGTATACTGTTCTTCTCATCCCACAAGGAGACGAGATCCCTAGTTGGAGCCTATGTTGGAACACATCTAATTTTTCAAGTACTCCTTTTATCAAAAGGTTGGAGCCACCTACTTTCTAAATAGAAAAGCGATACACGTGAGCCTTAAAAAAGTCGAATTTCGGGATTCCGTAGATATTACGGTTATACATATCAAAGCTCTCAATGTCTTGACACGCGGAATAACGAATTTGTTTTAAGTTAATCACGGTTATCAAATCGTTAAGTAGGGATTATCACTTTTAATACAGCATGCTTTCTCGTTTCGGGAGTCACACCTCAAACGCCCTTTGATTTCCCAACGTGCGAAGTTGTGAAATCAACTTAAAATAAATATGGTTAATCACAAGAATAATATTAATTAAGACATAGTTAATCGTTATTGAGATCTCATGAATCGATGGTTTTTACCTTGAAACACCATGTTTGTAACCTCGATACCCGAAGTCACAAATTTTGTTAATTGATCATGGTTAATTAAAAACCTAAGTCTAATCACAGTTAATCAACCAAATCGCAATATCGCAGATTCAGGGTTTATGATCAAAGGCTAAGAGTAAAATCATCCAAGAATGTGAATGTCGAGAAGTGGATTAAGGACTAATCACACTTAATTAAAGGATTAAACTGGATAAATCAATACCTTAAATAATTTTTAACCTGTACAACTTACAGACAAAGAATTAAATGTTTCTGCGATCTTCCCAAGTCTCGAATTATCAAACTTTTATGGCATTTATAAGAAAATTAATGAAATGATTGATAGTAAGATCCTGTTTTATCTCCAAATCTTTCTAGTAAATGATTTAAACGCTCTGTCAGCAAGGACTCGCACAGACTTGAGTGCTCAAAACGAAAGGTTTTCCGTCATTTTTTTTTAATTTTCTTCTAGTCTTCACAGAGATGGTTTACTGAGATAACCTTTATCTGTGTTTTCATTTTCTGTGATAGGAGACCTAATCGCAAGGTTATATATCATGGCTCCACGGAAAACACCCAAGACAACTAGTGAGAATTCAGGCCAAGGTTCAGATATTATTTCTGATACCTCGCCTACAAGCATCAACACTGTCAAAACATGGACACATGTCTCCAACGTTTTGCAATTCGAGCTGATAAATTGTCCAGACTATTCCAGCGATAATGAAAAAGAAGACTTATCCATCAAATACAAAGGTGTCGCTCAGTCAGAGATACACAAGATAGAATCAAGGGCGCGGCTCTTTCCCTATTATGATATGATCAAATGGGCGTTGGACCATGTAGATATCCTGACTAGGACGATATTCAACGAGCAGAAGGTGGCAATTGGGACATTCAGGCCAGAGCATCTATAGGAAATGTACAAGTTGTCTCACACACCAAGATTTACTCACAACACCAAATTCTTAGAGGGTTTTAAAACGGAAGAATGTGAGCAATTTGGGAAAGCTTATCCGACCTGATTAAAGACTGGTGTTCACACCCAGCGAAATTCAGAGTCGATTCCAATGGAATTTATTCAATCTCATTGTTAGAGCCACAATTCATGTATATAGCGATGATGGTTTGTAGACTGTATGGGAAGGATGGAACCGCTCACTTATTTCTCCCATGGGTACTACTTATTCACACAATAGATGAGGGATTCTCTTTCGACTGGGCCAAATTGTTGTCAGATAGTCTGGCTAGTCGGATTACAGAATATTGAGCACAAAATGTGAGCGAGAAAGTATCTTCATTTTTCATGTCTTCTTACATTATGGATGCTATTTGCTTCATGACACCTTTCCCATTAATGAGCTGGCATTGGACTCCAAATAATGTAGAGCCTATTCATGTGTACCACTCGAAACTCTGGGAAGATAAAGCCAAAGAATTCGTCTATGAGATTTTCAACTGGGTTATGGTACTAATGGATGTCTCTATCTTCGGCCATCCACCTCCCAGGATTTCAGATAAAATCATGGCCAACCTAAGCTGCGTGGAAGATTGGTATATAGAAGCAAAGTTTTTGTATCTTAGGGTTTTTGGCAGCTCTATTCCCCCATATTCCCTGCCGCTATTCTTTCCAGATAAGCTAATGTGTCGTGAGATCGCCAGGAAAAATATGCTCAGTGGGATAAGAAAAGAGTTCAAAGGAGTTCAGAAGAAGGTATGGCCATCCTTCCCCATTCATATTGGTACATATTCTTTATTAGATTTCGGTCATGCCAAAGCGGAGGCTGTGACCTTGGAGGAAATGAAATTAGTAGATATTGAGTTTAAGAAACACAAACCTAATAAGGTTCTGAGTAATCACATGGAGAGTTGTGGTCTAAAAATATATGAGCATGAAGACTCACCTCATGATGAATTCTTCCAAGGAGTGAGGTCCTACTCAGAATTATTAAGTCGGATTCAAGCTCTGTTGCCCGGAGATATGCTCAATTTCTATAAATTATAGGAGCACCGGAGAAGTTACCTCCCCAAAGTTTTATAGGGAAAAATGTCAAAACCTACGGGTACACAGCAAGCACAAGCTAAAGGTTCAACAGACAAAAACCCTAGCAAACAGGAGACTCAGGAAAAGACAGAAGAAACCGCGACCTCGAATTAGGAAGTCGAGATCCCAATCAAGAAGAAGGAAAACCAAAGATAGTTACACCAGGTAAACAGGTCAAATTTCAAGCAGAGATACCCCCGAACGAGGTATGTGACACACCATTTCTTACATCAAGTGAGCCGGCCACAGACGCTACCATGAAACAATCATACAAGGAAATCGAAAACCCCATCGCATCTGTCACACCCTTACAATTTACAAAGGGGAACCCCGACACAGAGATAATATTCAAAGAAGATATAACACCTATCTCTGTAGAAGAATTGCCTCCTAACGTCTTCTTTTTTAGCAAGAAAAGGAAGGCCATGGTGAAGTAAGGGAAATACCAAAGAGCAAGCGTAGCAGTTAAAAAATACAAAATTTTAACGGATGGAGAAGCCCTGGAAGAGGAAGAATTCACTGATGAGATAGCAGGAACATTGGGGGCTTATGCAACAACCAACCAATATTCAGTTGGAACCTTGAAGGCATGGTTGAAACAAAAGAACCTGTTAATCGACAAATTGCAGGCTCAGGTAGCAACAATAGAGGTGAATGCCAAGAATGAGGTAAACAAAGATCTCAAGCAAGCCAGAGTAGCTGATCAACAGGAAATCGAAAAACTCAAATCCGATATTGAGCAGATGCATCAGTCGGCACAAATAAGACAAACACAGGTAAATCAACAAGAGGAGTTAATAAAACAACTGTAAGCTAAATTAATTTCTGTTGAAAGCTAAGTCATAGACATAACAGTATTCCAATCCCAAGCCAAAAAAATACGAAAGAAGGTAGAAGTGGCTCAACATGATCTACTTGCTAAATTAGAAACCACCCAGAATCATTTTCAGAAAATACAACAAGCGCTAAAGGATATCTCCTTGAGAGAAAGAGAAGCGGAGGTGGATCAGGTTGCTTTAAAGGAGGTTGTTATAGCAACAACTAAAGAAGAAATGGACATTAGTTCTATATTGTCCATTCTAGAGCAAACCAAAGGTAACATCTTACTTAAGGAATGGGAGCATAATATATCTGAGAATATAAAAAAGGATAAATAGATGAGAGATGCTTGTGAAGAAACATTCGGCTTGATAAATAAAAATTTGTTAGATCTCGATAAATAAAGTAGTGTTGGAACACTCGGCAAAATTGACATAGCCAAACATCTGCTTGACATCAAGGAAAATGTGGGAAAAGAACAAGTTGAATTATCCCTGATAAGTCAGGTCGATATTGTCCAAGTGGATAAATGGTTAATAAATCCAAGCTTACAATTGTGGTCCATCATCACATAAGACCGACAAGTAGGGAAAATATTTCCATAGTTGGCAAAGAATTGTTACACTTTCAAGGCGAACAACCAAACAGAACCTTCCAAGTTGATAGCCTAGTTGATAGAAAGGTGTGTCACTTGTATTAAGCAAGTGAAAGGGAAAACTTCTGGAGGCAAATAGTAACATATGTTTATTCCATCCTATTTTTGGAGCTAGAGAGCAAAGAAAAGAATATGCCCTACCCGCTTGGAGGAAGACAAGGGACCAGGAAGTGAAACGCTTCATTTTTTCATTTGTAACCGAAACTTTTAGAATGATTAGAATTCGAAGCATTTTTATCTTGTATAAATATACATTTTGGAAATAGAACAAGGGATTTCTTCTTTTGGCCGGATTGTAACAGAGAAATTTTTCCTTCGCCAGAATCAATACAAGAGCAATTGAAGACTCCATATTCCGCCAAGACTGAGTTATGTGTTTCCTTTGTTATTTCGTATTTAGCATCATTTCCTTTATGTATCTTTGATGAATTCTTAGGTGCAATTTAGTACAACCTCTATTGTGGTGATCAATTGTTTTAGTCATCTAATCATTTGCATCTTTTCCTCTGTATCGACTATCAGTAGGTACACGACCTATGAATTACTTAGATTTCTATATCTTATGCTTCATTAAATTTTCTCTTGTATATTTTCTTCTTCTGTCGCAAGGTGAGATTCTTCTTTGATGGATGCCTCACATTGTTCGACAACTTTATGTTTTCTTTCGTTTCATGCATGATTTTCAAGGTTAACTCAGATATGGAAAACGACCTTTGATTTTGTTATACGATTAATTCGAAGTTTTTTGAATTTTTCTCATACAATCTAAAATAGAATCAACAACCTAAAAAGAAACATCCCTTAAATTTATGTTCCTCCATGACTATGCCTACTACAAGATATCCCAATATCAAACCCGGTCTCACTGATCAAACCAGCATCGCTTTAAACCTATTTGACACCATCCTGAAAACTACCACCACCCGGGTCGAAATCGAACGTTCATAGGCAGCCATTGAACGACACATAACCATTTAGGAACAATTGGAAACTAGATGTAAAAAACTCAGAAATCAGCCTTAGCTTCTTTTCCTAAAGTTGTTTTCTTCCTCGTTTATCATTTACCCTCTTTTCAGATGCCTAGACTCTATACTTTATAGCCTTAAGTATAGACTCTGAAACAACAGGAACCCTGCGCAAAAAGGAGTTATCTCATGAAGGTCTCAGAACCTTGGAGCTCGAAGCTCTGAGATGTCAAATTGTATGATAGTCAAGTTACCCATACCATCAATGACTTAATAATATGATAGTGAAGTTGGAAGTGAGTCATTTAACAAGAGGAGAGGCCATCCTAGTTGTCAAATAGACTCAAACACTCGTTGGGGTTAATGAATCAAACACCAATCGCTCGACTAAATATATGGTTGGGATTCATTTCGGAGCGTGAAGTTGAAGGTAGTGGATGCGCTAGTTTTCATCCCATAATTCACTAATGTCGTTGATCTCGTCGGTCTGGAAGATGGATGACTCTGGTTCGACCAAGTTGGGCGAGTATTTTTCAGTTTGCGGAGGGTGATATCTCTAATACAAAGCATGCACGTTGGTGTCTCGCTATTGTTGTGAATCGTCGATCAGTGGACACCTCGGTATTGGTCTGATCGTGACCACCAGACCTTGAAAAATTACAAGAGGGATTGTCGTGAGCCCGTAGGAAATCCATGGAGTATCGAAGTCCTTTGGTATCGTCGGTTTGAGAGAATAAAAAATTTCAGAAGAGATAACGTTTTCAAGAACAAAGGTGAGACCCAAGATAGCCCAGCTCGCAGGAGGAATGAGGGATGAGGCCTTTGAAAATCCACAAAACTCTTCCAAGTTGGAAGAAGTCATAAGCTCAGGAGGAGGAGCAACATCAACTGTCATATCGGTTGTGGGGAGAAGCCTAGACCAATAGATCAACATCCAGGGAAGCAGAGAAGAAGCATTGGGAAGGAACATATCCTAACCGTCAAATCTGAGTGCAAAGGGATGATAGTCGTCCGATCTAAGGTAAAGTGCACAAGTTTTCACCTTTGTGTGCACAGGAGGGTTAACCGGGCAAAGTCCCGAAGTGAATTGGGATTGTTCATCACCAAGAGGGACAGGTGGTGCAAGATCCACAACTCCTGAGCAAGAATTCGTGGTCAAGGAGAGAGTGAAATCGCCGGAGACCCAAAGTAGGTCATGGCCATTGATCGTCGGGAGGGGTACGTGTCAATATATCAGAGTCTCCAGGTGAATGCACTTAGGAATAAACGAGTGCATAGAAGATTGAAACTTTTGAAGCCCTAAGAGCCGAAGAGCCAAAGTAGATCCTGACCATTGATCGCCAGGAGACACGTGTCAAAATATCAGTAACTCCAAAGGAATCACTTCGAGAGTTTCAGTTGAGAGTTTAAACTCCCAATACCGAAGAGCCGGAGAGCCGAAATGAATCTAAACCGTCAGATCTAGAGGACAGGTCGCATGAATCTATGCACTTCAGGTAAATACCCGAAGTAATTCTCAACCATCCAATTCAAGGGGGACACACGACAGAAATCTGCATACTGCGAGGGAAAGTGAAGTTTGAGAATTGAAAGGTCTGAAGCTCAAAGACTGTAAATGAATCTGGATCATCAGAGCCAGAGGGCATGTGGTGACAGATCGTGAATTTCGGGTGAAAATGTTTCGGGAGAACGCAAAATAGGAGAGTTTGAAATCGTTGAAGTCCGAACCACTGAAGTGGATGAGAGTCGTCGAATTGAGGTGGATGGGTGGCACCCAATCTAGAAATCCGAGTA
>JASDQU010439041.1:35924-50671 GCA_032191745.1 Picea mariana | reverse complement strand
TTGCACCTCTAACATCATTATTAAAGAAAGAAGCATTTTCCTAGTCCAAAGAAGAAACCAAATATTTTGAAAAACATAAGGAGGATATGTGTACAACTCTCGTTTTGGCCACACTTGAATTTACAAAAACATTTAGTGTGGAGTGTGATGCCTCGGGCCATGGAATTGGTGTAGTTTTAATTCAATAAGGATGGCCCCTTTCCTTTGAAAGAAGCCAACTTAAAGAAAAAAACTTTTTCAAAGCCATTTATGAGAAAACAATGTTGGCCATACTACATCCAATTTCGAAATGGAACCCTTACTTTAATAGGAAAACACTTGAAAATAAAATAAAAAATCATGTTAGTTTGAAGTAATTCTTGGAGAAACAATTATGTTCAAAAGAACAACAAAAATGGGTTACAAAGATGCTAGGTTATGAATTTGAAATTATCTAGAAAAAAAGAAAACACAATGTTGTGGAATTTTCCCTTTCAAGGAAAGAAGAAGAAGAAAATGCTTCACTATGTCTTATTTCTATTCCGCAATCGAATTGGGTGGAAGAAACATGGATAGAATGGAAGAAAGATGAAGAGGTATGCAGGATAATTCAACAAATAAATGAAGAAACTAGTTCAGAAGAATGATTTTCTATGGTATCATGATCGCCTATATTTATGTAATAATTCTTGACTCAAACATAAGGTCCTTATGGAATTGCACACTTCTCCTATAGGGGGATATTCAATATTCTTGAAAACATACCATAGGATCAAGAAATATTTTTTCTGGGAAGGTCTTAAAAATGATGTTCAAAATTTTATGTCTAAATGTTTGGTCTACCAACAAAATAAGGGTGTAGTATACCTAGGGAGGTAATATGGGGTACCTAGGGAGGTACCCAATAGGAATTTGGTTATGTATTATTAGTGGAATTCATTTAATAAATGAGAATGTGCTCATTCAATGTAAGGTGGACTAGGTCCACTATATTAATAAAGGGCCACTATGGTAGTTAAATGTAATAAATGTGAGAATGCTCTCTAGAAGGTTCCTAGGAGATAGAGAGAGAGATATAAAGAAGTGTAAGCAATGTAATGAAACATAGAGAAGAATGTTATGAATGTATCAAGCATTGCTTGAGGAGTGTTATCCTTCCTTAAGGATTAATATATGGTGTTACTCTACCTCAAGGGTTTTGTCTAAATTCTTGTGTTCAATATTTTGGTGAATGGTTTGGCTTATTCTTGTTGATATTATGGGTTTATTTTGATATTTATCTCTATATATATTCAGGTACTTAAAAATTGGTATCATATCACTTTCCTTAGCCAAAGAAGGGAAGAATTGTTTGCTCTTTTTTTTCAGATTTGTTCTAGGGAAAAAGAGGGTGGAAAACTTCACGTTCAGATATGAAGATTTTTTAGATGAATTTGGAAAAAAAATCAAGGATATTTGAATTCCTCTAGGAAAAATACCCAATTTCAAAAAAAAAATCAGCCAAAATAGAGTCCAGGAAGTAAAGTTATGAGCATTTTTAAATTCAACAGTTTTTCAGGGTTTTTCCGGAAAAAAACTGTGAATTTTTGCAGTAAGTTATTTCTACACCCTAGTTTTTGTTGAATATTTATTCCAAGAATGTTATTTCTTACTTGAAGAGAGGATGGCCCTAGTATTGAATAATTTATACAGTCTCACAATTAATTATGGAAAGGGAAGTGGAAATCTTTTGTAGACTGGGGTTTCAAAAGTGATTCTCTCATATGGTGGAAATCATTTCACCATTCTAAGTGGATATCACTTTCTGAGGAAGCACTTGAAAAATTAATTTTAGACAAGTGGTCTCATACAAAGAGTAAGGATAAATACATCACCAAGATTTTATTTTCATGTGAAAAATCTATATTACAAGTTCTTGGTTGTATTCATAAAGAAAATGTCATTGTTTCTATTAACCCTAGTTGCCAACAAAATTTTATCAATGTCCAGTTGGTTAATAGATTGCAAGCTCCAATAAAGAATATTCAAAGCACATAGGTTGTGGGTGAAAATGTTCAAATTGTTAAATATTTGAAGATTACCATGGATAAATATGTGTTGCATTCATATATTTATGCTATGGATATGGATGAAGTGGATATTGTTTTGGGATATCCTTGGATAGAATCAGTGGGTACCATTAATATTAATGTGCAAAAGAAGTTTTTGAGCTTGTGGTACAAGGGAAAGAAAATCACATTGCAGGATGTGTCTCTTAGTAAGAAAGATGGGCCCATGGAGGCTATCAAATAAGTTATTGTTGAGTTTGAAGTTGAATCAGAGGCAAAGTCTACAGAAGGAAATGAATAAAAACTATATGAAGGACATAATCATGAAGCTAAGGAGGCCATTGACTCAAAGGCACAAAGTGTTGCAAATTTGAAGAAAAAAGAACAAATTCCTACAGTTTTTGTATATTTCCATCCACATCATATAGAGACATAATAATCATCAAGGCAAGGGCATGTGAATCAACACATTTATGAAGCAACAAGGCACTAGATAGGAACCTGATTAAGAGGTGCATGGAGGACTACTGACACTACAGGAGGAGCTCAAGCTAGAGAAACAATCCCATGACAACCCTGACATGATGTAGAGAAATATCAGGGTGGCAAGACAACAAATGGACATCATGTTAGACTTCCATTGGGATGGATGGATGGTCGTACTTGGTATCATTTATCTACATTGCTTAGCCAGTCATATTGTATGGTTTCTTCTCATTTTTCGAGGATGAAACATGTGAACGAGGATGGAATGTATTATACCTAGGGAGGTAATATGGGGTACCTAGGGAGGTACCCAATGGGAATTTTGTTATGTATTATTAGTGGAAATAATTTAATATATGAGAATATTTCCATTCAATATAAGGTGGACTAGGTCCACTATATTAATAAAATCCCACTATGGTATCCTACAACCATTATCTATACCAAGCCAACGTTAGGAAGATGTTTCAATGGATTTTATTACAGGTTTATCCAAATTCAAAGGAAATACTATCAACATGGTAGTAGTGGATCGACTAACAAAGTATGCCCATTTTTTCTCTCTTTCTCATCCTTTTAAAGGATGTAAATTATTTTCAACATTCATGGAAATAGTTCAAAAACTACATGAAGTCCCCAAGATTATTGTAAGAGATAGAGACCCAATTTTCACGAGAATTTTTTGGACTGAATTATTTTCTTGTTTGGATACTCAATTGGCTCATAGAATATCTTACCACCCTCAATCTGATGGGAAAACTAATATTGTAAATAAATGTCTAGAAGGATATATATATATTTTTTTGCATCTGATAAATAGACAAAGTGGGTCAAGTGTTTTCCCTTGGAAGAATGGTGGTACAACACATCCTTCCATACTTCATAAAAAAATTTCTCATTTATGGAAATTTATGGATATCATCCTCCATCTGTCACATCACTCTTGAAAGGGAATAAAAAGTTTCAATATGTGGAGGAACACATAGGGAATGTTGGTGTATATATATGCTTAGTGTATTTCACTAATTTATATGTCAATCCCAGATTCGTAATCAAAAGAGTTGTTACACCATATGTGTCGAAAATAGGTAACCTATCTATGTTTGTTATATCTAGATCAATTAGGAAATAATTAATAACATCACACTCTATTTTGGAATATCTAAATGCTTCACACAACTTAAAACTCAAAAGATAAATCTTACAGTAAAAATCTCAAACAAACACTCAATTGAAAAGGTTCTTTCTTAGATGAGCTAAGACCTTGCTCCTTGTAGCAATTGAAATGATAGTTAAAAATTCACTCTAATTACTCTTAGAAAGAAACCAATCATAGCCTAACCAATTCCAATCAAACCTTCTTCAATATAGGAGACAATCAATATGATTGAAAGACTTCATCACATGGATCATGAAGGTGGGAGATGAAGTCTTATTGTTCCTGTACCTACTAAGAACAACACAATCATAAACCCAAAAAAATAACAATTACTCATTTAACAATCCCAAACATCTATCTAGCTAAACATCAATCTGCAGAAATGAAAATAGAATTATATACTATGCTCAATGTATAACCATTCACTCACATAGATTCAAAATCAAATAAATCTATATTGTACACAAGAAAGATTATGCATTTAAAATCATTTGCAACACACAACTATTCTATTTGCACACTCACACAATTAACTCACGCCACACTAGGATATATACAGGGAGGTTTACCTTGGTTGGGGCAGTGGTCCCTTGCCCAACCAACAAGGTATCTCTAAAGAAATTACAGACTACAACACTTTACTCATACTCATAAATTGCACAAGCTAGCATTCGTACTCCTTCAATTTATCAAGTGAATCAGTAATTCAATATTTCATTTTTCATCATAACAATATATATCATTTTCTCGTTACTACTTACTACCTATCATCTAGACAGCATCCCTTTCAAATAAGTTTAGCCATTATAATCAAGGTCTGAGGATAATTACCAACTATTTACAAAATATTATAATTGGTGAATCACATCGTATCTCAAAGAATGGACTTCATCCTCATGACACGAAGTGCATGAGTGATGAAGTCTATCATGATCTTCAAAATATCTAAGGATACTTCCATCCAACTAATTTCTTGAAATCACCACCAGCATATTCGTTCAAAACGTTAATCCTGTAGACAAGGGTTTAGTACCAGACTAGCACAGTCATAAATTTGGGCACTGGATCAGCGCAACGGTAGTACCAGAATAGGCGCAATGTTGGTATGGGATCACTATAAAGTATTGGATCAAGCGAAGTATTGGTATCGAATAATTGCATAGTACTATATTAGGCAGAGTACCAGATAAGTGGGTTTTTTTAGTATCGGACCAGCGATAGTACCGGTCCCCATATGAAGCTGCTTAATCATAGTCAAAGTAATTCAGAGGATAAATAATCAACCATTTAGACCCAATTTAATAAAAAAATCAAACAAATCGTGTGTTAACATAGGTTGCCTATTTATTCTCATGGACAAGGTCACAAGGTGGGTTTGTGGAGGAAATAGACAACATATGCACATGTCAGAGGTAAAATTGACCCAGATAGAGGATAATATAGGATAATAGAGGTGTCATGGAGACTCAACATTTCCCCCATGCTAATGTCATTGCATGTCCCCATGCAACAATGTCAAAAATGATACTCAAAAATTTGCAAAACTGAACTGTCTTCCATCTTGTGTGAACATCATTTATCTGACTGTAGGATATTGAAACCAGAGGCCTCACTCCTAAGCTCCTTGTTAATCACCCTAGTGTATTGAATCAAACGTATAATGTTGTTGAGTTTAGCAGAGACTTCTTCTTGTGAATCCTGTAACCTTAGGTTTTATTCTTTCAATTTTTCATTATCTTCCTTAATATGCCTATCGAACACTTGATACTCTGTCACCTCCTTTTTCAGCTTCTCTTTCTATTTTTTCAATTTCCCAACCTTCACTATCAATTGTTGTTTGCTTAGGGAATTGTCAGGATCAGATGTGGTTGTTTGTTCAGTTGCCTCTCTTCGGGCTTTGTCTTCCTTTGTTACCTCTCAAGGTTTCTATCACTAACCCCTCGGTTTCACTAATTTTTTCTCCATAGCCACTTTCTTTCTCTGGAGAAGTCGGAATATCAATAGGCTCTTCTGGAAGAGAAGGCACATGTGGAACTATTATCTGTTTGTCCATGCTCCTTATGGTTCTTCATACAGGAAGTGAGGCTTCCTCAGATTTGCTGAAAGGGGTGGAAGTCTCTTGAAACAACTTCCTCTTCCTTGTTTTAGTAGTAGTTATAGGCATGGGGACCTGTTTCTCCTATACAGATTTTATTTTCACCTTAGAGGACTGAAGCATTTGTTATGGAGTTTGTTCTTGTGGAACATTTCTCGTTTCCGCTCTGAAGGACTGAGGTGTAGGCTCTGAGATTTGTTTCTTTTAAACCTTCCTTAGTTTATGCTTCCTCTTACTTCCAATTTCCACCTCAAGAGTCTTCTCAAAATCACCGGTTGGCTCTTGAGGAAACACAATATCTACTTCAGGGGTCTTCTCCAACTCATTAACCGATTCTTGAGGGAAATCAATAGGTACCTCAAGGGAACCATATGAAACTTCCTTTTGACCAGGTTTCTTCCTTTTTCAACTCTCACTTCATGGAAATTGATTCGTAGGGATCGAGGTTGGACTTGGTCCCTTATATTGGGCAGGCCTCTCCTTCCTAGGCGTAGTGGGCTCCTCTAGGATTTGTTCTTCTGGCACATCCTTCTTTTGACACTTTTCCCTGCTCTGAATGTTTAGTTCACAAGCCTTTTCTATCTCTGGTGATATTTCAATGGCTTCCTCAGGAGCATTATCCGAGCATTCACCTTGCCCATAGTCCTTTCTTTGTTGCCTTTTAGTTTTTGGAATCAGGGTCGGACTTGTTTTCTGAGGTCGGGAGGTTTTATTTTTCTTGGATGCAGTAGGCTCCTCCATAACAAAATTATCCTTATCCAACTCATCAATAGGCTAGGATGATCTTGTTTTAACAGAAGACTCCTCACCCCTAACTTATTTCCTTTTTTTTTCTTTGTCTTTCTACTGAACCCCTCATTGTATGCCTTTGTTTCCTATTCTTCTATAGATTTAGACACTCCTTCTTGAGAATTTTTTTGTTGAAGTAGTTGTTTCCAACTAATGCCTTGTTTTCTCAATGCATGGACAACCAATAATTTCACTAGGCCATGGTAATGGATACTGGTTTCGGGTTTCTTGGATGTTGATTTAACTCCTCTCACCATTTTATTTAAGCTCATCCAGAAGAAGTGGGGAAAATCGATTTGTGGCCCTCCTTCAAAATGTGACAAAATTTTTAAATGGTATAGGTTGGTCATGACATACCTCCCTTTCCAAGTGAGAAATATCTGCAAACTAATGAGAATCATCCAATATTATTCCTTAATATAACTTCAAGTAATGTCTTTGATCCAATCGGGGTCCTAATGCTCCATACTTAGAAACTTCTGACAAAGCTTCCTATCAACGATCACCCCCTTAAAAATTTTCTCTCCAAAGGAAGGTAAGCCTGTAGCTTCCACTATGGTGGCCTCCAAAATTGTTAATTTCATATCCCCAAAATGAACACATTCTTCATCATAGGTCTGGGCAAAAGAAAGAGAGACTCCCTTGTGATAGCCTTTGAATTTTTCCAAAACTGGAACCCAGCCAACCTGTTCAAATCTCTCCCTGCAAGGTTGATATTCCTATGTATCCCTATATAATTTGAACACATTTTCGTGTCTATCAACCCCCATGCTATCTTAAAACAATTCTTAAAGTGTATGAGGAAACATAAAAAAGGATTGAGGGTTGAGTACCATATCAACAGAGTCTGCAATGGAGTACCAGAAGAGGATAAGTATGCAAATGATATGAAGGAACTGAATCACAGTGGAGATGGTGTGACAATAAAATGGGTAAATAACGCTCATCTCGATGGAGAAGCCATCCATAGGAGCGTTTATAAGTTAAGATTCAGATTACAACGATCATATCCATGGTAATGATGGCAATGTAAGATAAATTGAATTCGTTAATAAATTATATACTCGTATGGAGGTTGGCATCAGATTGTGTTCACGGGAGTGCAGGGAAATGATTACAGGAGATACAGTCATTATGACCGGAATTCACAAGTATGAAATCGTCTAACGTCATCGTGATCATAATGGAATCATGTTTTGACATGTATTAATATGAGGTTTAAATCATTCATATGGCATGATATTGGATCATGGAATTATATTGTTTCTTCACCATATAATCGGAAATAATGAAATTGGTCCTGTTAGAGGTATAATTACCTCATACTCTCAACATTTTGGGTGCATATGAATGATTGCTATACGAGGAGATGTAGATGAGGGCTTGCATAAGTTCATGGTAGGGAGAGTGCAATAATTGAAGACAGGGAGATGCATAAGAGTAACCATACGTTTAATACATAATTGTTCTAATTATTTAATAAAACGAAAAAAATGTTGAGTTTATACCTCCTATTACTTGAAGCATTTTATATGGAGCAAAACAACTTTGAGTATAGGATAAGGATTACCAATATTGATCTTTAATACTGGATCACACCTTAGTACTGGATCAGTTCTTAGTGTTGGACCACTGCAAAGAGTTATTGTAGTACCAGACCAACACAGGCCTTCTCCTTAAGTACCATATGAACACAGGGGCGAATTTGTTGTAGTATCGAATTAGTGCAGAGTTTTTCCCAGTACCAGAATAATACAGGCCTTCTCCCATAGTACCAAATGAGCACAGAGGTGAACATTTTTACAGTAATAGAATAGCATAGGCCTTCTCCTTCAGTACCAGATGATCATAGAGGCAAACATTTTTGCAGTACCAGAATAGCACAGAGATGTTATCCAGTACATGATCACCACAAAATTGTATTCTGGTACTCAATGAGAATTGGATAAGGTACATAGTAGTGTGTTCTGTGGACTGGAGCTTTGTAGGTTTCATTTTGTAGAGATTGTTGGCTTTTTCTGTTTCTATGGAAGAGAAAATGTGATTTGATTCTACTAAAAGACCATGTAGGTAAAACAGGTAACAACACTTGGTACAAAAATCTTGAATTTGAGGCGGAAGTGTCATAAAATAAGGATTCAATGATTGGGCCCCAAAATCTGTAACAAGAAGGTACTCTGTAGCTGGAAAACCTCATGTTGAGATTCAGAATCCTCCTCTTTTTGGAACCAAGATGATCACTGCTCTTGTTGCCACTTCCTTTTTATTATAAAAATAATTCTAACTACTACTATTCTGTGGATTTTTCTCGATCCTAGATTAGTTAATTCTCTCCATTGTTTTCAGTTTTAAGGAGTCTAAAAAACTTAAAGAAAACTCCATCTATTGTCTCGTGGATTTTCTCAACTCAGGGCCAGTTCCTACTCATCGTTGTTTTCAATTTTTAGAAATCTGAAAAACTTAAAGAAAACTCCATTTAGCTCCTTTTTCCAAAAAATGATTTACCAGGGTTGGATAAAGGGTATACCTACACCTAGAAGATGTCCTCTTTATTCATTTATCTACATGATAACACAATAAACTTTTTGTTTTGTTAGTAACACCAAAATTTCTATCTAGTGACACACCTATTTATAGATATGTGCATGGCCAAATTAATTCACACAACAAACTTACTGTGGTGGATCAACAGGAGGAGAGATCCCCTTGCTTACCAGTTKCATTTCAGAACTCTRAASAACATGTTTGATAAAATCCTCTTTGGATAGAGGCTTATGATAAACCTTCATTCGATGTCCATTCATGACAACAGAGGTCTGATTCTCATGAATAGTCTTTATCTTAATTGAACAATTGTCTTAAATTGTATCAACTTCATAGGGTCCCAACCATCTAGTAGATAATTTACCTTTAAAATTCTTGAACCTACTATCATACAGTATGGCTCGATCATCTAATTGAAAAGACTTCTTCTTGATGTACTTATCATGCCATTTAGTCCTTTGTTCTTGTATAAGGGTAGTCCTTTGAAGAGCATATTGTATTATCTCATCAAGCTCATTCAACTACAATAGCCTCTATTTTTGAGCTTCATCCAAATCCATCCCTAATTGCATGGAAGTCCTGAAGGTTTTTACTTGAAACTCTATAGGAAGCAACACCTGCTTCCCATATACCAACTCATAAGGTGTATGGCATGTTGTGTTTCTCCAAGTTGTCCTATAGGCCCATAAGGCCTCAGGAAACCTATCAACCTAGTCTTTGTGATGTAGTTGAACAGTCTTGGTAAGAATAAATTATATCACCTTATTAGTTGATTCCACCTACCCATTTTCTTGAGGGTGATAAGGTGAAGATTTTATATGTTTGATTTTATATTTTTCAGTAAGAGCTTTGACCAATATGGAGGTGAATTGGGTTCCTTGGTCATTTACTATTTCTCGAGGCACACCAAAGCGAGTAAATATTTCTTCAAAAATAAAATCTACAACAGATTGTTCATTAGCAAAATATAAAGCTTTAGCTTCCACCCATTTGGTCACATAATCTCTGCAGACCAAGATATACTTCTTCCTTCGAGACATACGGTTAATGGGTCCTAGAAAATCCAAATCCAATTTCTCAAAAGGTTCAATTACTACCTAATCTTGGAGGTGAATCTCATCAACTGCAATAGGTTTTTCCATCCTTTGACAATCATCACAGTTGGCCACATAATTCTTTGCATCCTTGAAAATAGTTGGCCAATAGTAGACAGACTGTAAGATCTTGTATGATGTTCTTTTATCAATGAAATGGCCCCCACATGGACCATCATGAAAGGCTTTTAATATGTCATGCATCTCATCCTCCCGGACACACCTTTTGATCACCAAATTAGGACCAGTTCGGTATGAACAATCATCATGCCACATGTAATTGGCACTTAGCTAGATAATTCTATGTTTTTCTCAGGAGGATAGATTATGAGGTAGATTTCTTATTACAATATTGTTGGCTACATCTGCATACCAAGGAATGTAAGTAGAAATAGAAAATAGATTGTCATATGGAAACTTGTCATCTATTGGTGTATTATCACGTGTATGAATGAGTCTAGACAAGAAATCAACAACTAAATTATCTCTTCCAGGCATATCAATAATGGTGATATTGAATTCTTCCAGTAATAACAACCATATAGTCACTCTAGCATTTGTAATAGGTTTGTTCATCAAAAATATGATGCCCGAATGGTCTGTATGTACAAAAACTTCATACCCTGTTATGTAGTGTCTAAACTTATTAATGACATGTACTACTGACAAGAATTGTTTTCCAGTGACAATGTAATTTACTTTAGTAGGTGAACGATTCTTTCTGACAAAGTATATAGCATATGGAATTTGACCTTCCCTTTGTCCTAAAACATCCCCCAAAGCTATATCTGAGGCATCCGTGTAGATATTAAAAGGAAGAGACCAGTTTGGCCCTCTCAAAACAAGGGCACTTGAAAGCTTTGTTTTTAAAATTTCAAAAGAAATTTGACATTTTTCATTCCAAAAAAATTCAACCACTTTTCTAACAGTTTGAACATTGGGGCGACTAGGTTTGTAAAATTCTGAATGAACCTCTTATAGTAACCGAAATTCCCTAAAAAGATTCTGACTTCTTTCTGTGAGCTAGGGATTTTTTTTTGAGAAATTATGTCAATATTTGTAGGGTCTACCGTTATTCTAGTACGGGAGATGTGATGACCTAAAACAATTCCTTCAGTGAGTATCATTCTAGATTTTTCATGACTGAGGGAAAGGTTGGTTTCTTTACACCTAATCAGTAGTTTCTCCAAATTGTATAATGCTTGTTGGAAATCATCCCCATATACTGTGAATTCATCCATGTAGACTTCTACACAGTCATGGTTCAAATTAGAGAAAATGGCCAAGACAACCCTTTGAAAGGTAGCAGGGGCATTACACAAACCAAAAGGAATAACCCTCTAACCATAGGTACCCCATGGGGAAGTAAATGTGGTTTTGTCCTGATCTTCTAGTGAAATTTGGATCTAATTTTAACCACTAAACCCATCCAAGAAAGAAAAATACCTCTTCCTAGACAAGTGTCCAAGACCTAGTCTGTGAAAGGAAAAGGAGAGTAATCCATGTAGGTAGCCTTGTTCAATTCTCGAAATTCCACACAAATCCTACATTTACCATTTTTCTTAGGGACAATAACTAATGGGGATACCCACTTGCTATCTGATATAGGGTAAATAAAATTGGCATGCAAGAGTTTTTGTAGTTCTTCTTTCACTATATCTTTTAAGGCTAGGTTCATTCTTCTTTGGGGTTACCTAACAGGTCTGATTTGGTCATTGGTATAAATTTGATGCATAAAAGTGTCTAGGTGAATCCCTTTAATATCAAAGTAGTCCCATGCAAAAGCACCATATTTTCCTTGAATCATTTGAATCGATTTTTGTTGTTGATCTGTTTCTAAACTAGCATTGAAATACAAGGATTTGGGTTATTCAAAACCTTCCATGATCTTAATTCAATTCCATTAAATGAAGCAGGAGTTATCACATAAATGGGGAGGGTTTGTACTTCAAGATTTTGTACAGGACGTGTAGGTCTATTATTTGGATTAGGAATGGGTTGTGCAAGAATAGGGGTAGGCCGAGGAGGGTTTGGGATAGGTGTAGCTTGCATTTTTTGTTGTAGATTTGGGTTCATAGACAATGAAAGTTGTTTTTGCAGCTATGGAGATGGAGGAAGAGTAGGGGGATTAAATCCCAGTAGCAACTGAGAGATATTGGAAGGGTATTGTGGGTAGGTGGGAAAGGTTATTGGTTGAAAGGTAACACTCCCATATGCAGGCCTCCTCCATCCTTGTTTCCAAGGCTGGATTTGTGGTTGCTGAGGTGACCATTGAGGGTAAGACATTGGAGGTACCCATTGTTGTTGTAAATATTGTGTGGTAGGATCTACAAACATATTGGGATTTTGTTGTCTCGATGCCCTCTTGGGGGCATATGATGTTTCTTGAGGTTCTCCCCCTCCCTTGAAAATGGATTTTAGTCCAGGTAAATAAGGGAATTCATTTGTAGGGTGAGATTTTTTACATAGGCCACAGATCTCGATAACATAAATAGGACATTCCTGTTTAGGATGCCTTTTCCTACATCGAGGACATAAAATTTCCAAAGTAGCATTTTCTTTTTGTTTTATTTTAATTTTAATGGTATCAAGTTGGGAGATGATGGTGTTTATAATGTTTGTTTTGAATTTTTGTAGTAAATTCCCCAATTTTGTCCTAGTAACACCTCTTGGTGTGGGTTTAGTGATTTTGTTTATAGGATCCCTTACACTTTTTCCTGTTTAATCTTGGTTGCAAGAGTACCATTTAGAATACTCTGTAATGTCTGCAAATGTCTTCTGATACACATCTCCAGAACTCATGAGATTTGGTACCTCAATACAGTCATCCCTCACACCCTTTAGGAAGATGGTCCTAACTGTGGTTGTGTCTAAGGAAAATTATTTTTTCTTTTTGGTAGTTGTATAGGAACCTTTCCAAGTAATGTTCCAAAATTTCCTCCTCAGACTGCACTATTTTAAATATTTCATTCCTAGCATCCCTAGGTCTACAATAATCGTGATATTTCTGGAGGAAAGTATCCTTCATGCCATCCTAGGATAAGATACTGTGTTCTCCTAGGCTTATAAACCACCTTAATGTTGAGTCTTTTAGTGTGGCTGGAAAGATTTTTAGTTTTTGTGCATTATCAGTGTAATTATAGCTCCTACATAGTATATCAAATTCAAACAAAAATGAATCAGGATCTTTTGTTGACATACCATGGAAGTGACGTAGTGAGGACAATGGAATATTCTTCATAGCAACGTCTTTGGCGATGTCTAATATTGGGAATACAAATGTCTTTGTTTCATTGTTTGCATTTCCCTCTTCATCTGCCATATCTCCAAATAATGCGTTGTAGGGTGTTGGTGATGTCTCCCCACTAAGTGATGGTTCAACCACTAGGTTATTTGGTATATCCAACTATTCCAATACCTTGTGTGTTTCCCCAATGGAAGATGTAGGTTCTTCTATCACTACCTCTGTCTCTTTTCCAGCTCCTCCTTCTGATGGGGTCGCCAATGCTTCCCTTATTGCTTGTTGTATTGTTTTTTCAATATGAACAGTGTCTTTAGATTTGGTTCCTATGGTTATTGTTTCAATTTCTTCCTTTGAACTTTCTCCTCTGAGAATTGTTCCTCCACAAAATTTAGCTGAATTAGTGTGTGTGGGGGGGGGTTCCTTGTTGTTTGTTTTTCTACTTTTTTTTCTGAAATTTTGGAGGCAATAAATATATCTTTATTATCCCTATATATACTCATAAAAATAAGAGACTTTAATACTAATGAAACACAAACTCTTAACTACCAAAGGTAAGAAGACAACATGACTTTGGATCAACCCCACCAAAGTGGATGCACAGGTTATTACCTCTCGTCTTAATGTCTTCTGTCCGCCCTCATGTTGTCCTTAAATCCAATCCAGACTCATCAAACCAATCAAACTAAAAATTCTACCTATTACCATTTACAACTCCCCAACAACATCGCCAAAATGTTGGTGTATATATATGCTTAGTATATTGCACTCATTTATATGTCAATACGAGATTTGTAATCAAAAGATTTTTTACACCATATGTGCCAAAAACAGGTAACCTATCTATGTTTTATGTATCTATCTCAATGAGTAAATAATCAATAACATAACACTTTGTTTTGGAATATCTAAATGCTTCACACAACTTCAAACTCAAAAGATAAAGCTTATAGTAAAACTCTCAAACAAACACTCAATTGAAAAGGCTATTTCTTAAATAACAAGTTTGATCATTATAGGCTCATGAAATGAAGAGATGAACTAAGACCTTGCTCCCTGTAGCAATTAAAATGACAGTTAAAAATTCACTCAAATTACTCTTAGAAAGAAACCAATCATAGCTTAACCAATTCCAATCAAACCTTCTTCAATACAGGAGACAATCAATATGATTGAAAGACTTCATTACATGGATCATGAAGGTGAGAGATGAATTCTTATTATTCATGTACCTACTAAGAACAACATAATCATAAACCCAAAACAATAACAATTACTCATTTAACAATCCCAAACATCTATCCAGCTAAAT
>JASDQU010439040.1:0-29893 GCA_032191745.1 Picea mariana | reverse complement strand
TGTATCCTCATAGTGTGCTATCATTTCTTCCGTGAAAATTGTCCAAGTGATGAGTGATTTGCGAGAACAAATCCATCCATACCATACAAATTGATTGGGTTCTAAATATAAAGACGCAATTCGTACCTTTTGTGTATGTGGCACATTATGTAGATCAAAGAATTACGCCATCTGAAGTATCCATGTGATAGGGTCCTTGCCATTAAACTTCCTCATATCAATCTTAGGAACATGGTTGGTATTCAACCCAAAGTTGGAGTTTCTCCATTCTTGATTTACCTTCCTTGTGTCCTCATCATGAATTTCATGGGATACATTTTCACTTTCAAGTGTCCTCTCTATTATGAGATTTTTCAATACTTCCAAGATCTCCTCTTTTAAACCATCCATTTTTTCCTCCAACTTAGCTTCCATCTCTTTTAGTTCATCTTTTTTTACTGTCTTCTTTTGTAAATCATTTTTGCCCCTACGCATTTCTTCACCTTCATCAAGAGTCCAAGTAGGATTGTCTGGAGGCTTATTTGGTGTAGAAGTTCCCTTTTTGCGTGGCATGTTTGGCCAAGTATCACTTTAAACCTTGATTTTAAGGTGGTTTTGCTAGACAATCTTCCTTTTATTGTATCTCAAAAATTTCGACCCTTCTAAGTATTAAATTTTCTTTTTTTGTAGGTCTCTAATATTTCTTCTCTCCAATGCCACAGGTCTGATCAAAATTGGATGTTCCAAGTAGAATTTACGGTAACGTCCCCAAAACTTGTTGATTTTTGGACTTTCCAAGAGATCTCACTTGTATAGCGTGCCCCGCACAAAATAATTGATATAAAATTATGAAACTCGTATCATAAATACTGCAGACTATCCACTATCCAGTGCAACTAGTCTCACTCAATTTGGATACTCTAGGAATATGTTATGATTTTTTTACCGAGAACACCTTCTTGAGACTAGTCAATAGGACTAGTCAGATACCCTATTTTCCATAGGGTGTATCTACAAATGAAAGATGACCCAGAAGCTTAAATTTTTACCACCAATACCTTACTAATTTCTATGAATATTCTCCATAGTTCACGGTCTGAAACGTTATAGAAAAGTTTTTATAGTGAAAATTCTACAATGACTCAGTTCAGGATGATTTTAGAACCCTATCTTGCACAGGTTGTATCTTTGAAATTATAAAGCCTCAGGAGCTGAAACTTTAAACCAACGTACCTTGATCCATCTATAAATATCCTCCAATCCATTCCTTCTAAAACATTGTAGAAAAACATTTGTAGCGAAAATTCCAAGGTGTCTCAGATGTAGCAGCGAAACCCCAAGACCTTGAGCTCTGATACCATATGTTAGGAACCAAATATCAATAAAGCATAGAAAAACCTCAGAATAAGTAATCAACACCTTGGAAAAGAGATAAATTAAGATAATAAGCCTCTTCGAGTGGGCAACCTCCTTATGCCCACATAAATGTTCAATTACCAAGATGATTCAAAATGAAAATGTCTCCTTGGTATATATAGGAGACTAGGAGGTATAATTACAACTAATGGAATAAAGCCGACATAAATAAAATAACATTACTAATGTAATATGCCCCAATTAAGGGGTAATGAGCCACTATTTAGGTCTTAACAGGGTAGAAACAATTATGTGCATGGAATCAATCTAGCTATGGCCAAGTAAAATGTTATAATCAAGAGGTGCATCAAAGACCTCAACCTCAACATTGACCAATTTACCTTCCAACATAATAGACAATGAGAGAAGAACACCGTAGGGCTTAAAGCCTGTAGCATTGAAGGCCTTAAGTGTATTGTGTGATTTGGAGAGGGTAGGAGAGCCAATGGCTTTCCAACAAGTGACAGATATGACACAAGTTGAGGCTCCTTCATCAATAAGAGTTCTACATATATTCTTGTTTTCAACAACAACTTGGAACTGAAATTCTAACTAAGGAGGAAGCCTTGGAACATGATCTTTAAAGTCAAATATTATGAGATTAGTATCCATGAGATAAATTCCACCAATGGATTTTAACAGTGCCTTCCATCGAGCAGCAAAAATTTGAGGGACTTCGAGAGCTGACATCACAGAGGGTGCTTGCGCAAGATATTCTATAATATTGTAGTTTTGTGCAGCACGAGCATGAGGGTTGAATGCAGACTTTTGATCAAAGCCCTTGGGAGGAGGGCGAAGGATTGTATCTAGATCCGGTCTTTCGAGATGAAAAGGATCATTTGGAGGTGAATTTGGAGGATAAGGTTAAACCAACGAAGGTGGTATATCATCAACTTTCTCTTTTGACGAAGAGTAATCCTTGGCTTGAGTCGCAATTGCAACTTTGTTATTTTTAGAATCACTAGTACACATAAGGACATAGGACGAGGTAGAAGGAGAAGTTTGGTCATGGATGACTAGTTGGGCTTGTTGCTGAGAAGGGAAATATTGTGAAAAAATGACAAGTGTAGGAGGTTTTCCACTCCCTTGGAGGAACTGAGTAACCTCGGCGTGTCTTGGACAATCTTTCATGTAATGATCATCACCACAAATAAGGCAGGGGTAACAAGGTCTACGTTTATCTTTCTCATCAGCGGTTTGTGTCTTGGATTTATCAGATTGTGGATTATTTTTCTTTTCCTTCTTGTTCTTACCCTTCCCTTTCTTTTTATTTTGATTTTTTCTGGTAAGCATGGATTGAACAGAATTAACCTCAACAGTCTTACCGGTGGAAGCAATAGGAGTAGGAGCATTTTGCACATTAGAATTATTAGATTTGGGATTGGTGTGCCCGGCGTGTGTGGACTGGGCCTTAGCATGAAAGGTTCCAATCACACCATCAACATCATGAGAATCTACTGGAGGTGTTGGGGTAGGTTTTGTGGAAGGACGAGGAGCGTTAGGGATCAAATCATAAAGTGTTCCCATTTGCGAATAAACGAGATCAAGATATTGAGCATGACTAATCGCCTGCTCTTCAGTGACAACACCACCCATGGTGACATCATGAGTGATTTGGTGAACCACTCATCCAATAGTTGATCAAGAAGAGGAAATTTGATTAAACGTCTTCTCCTCCTCCACTCATGGATGTGATCAGAAATATGAGTGGACGAGGATTTCTTGAAAGAACTCAAAATTTTGGTTCTCGTCTCGTATCGTATTGGTAATTGGTAATGTGTCAAAAAGGCCATGGCTAGGGTGTTAAATTCATTGAATAAACCTCGCAGCAACTCGATGTACCATTTTTCCGCCGAACCCGTGAGAGCTCATTAGAAAAGTCGTAATCTGATGGATTCATCCATCAAAGAGTTGGATGAACACCACAGATGAAAAGTCATAACATGATTATTTGGATCTTCTCCTACTTGACCGTCGAATTTAGGAATGTCGGACGGTAACTTGGGTGGTATGACGGGCCAATAAGGAGAATGTAATATAGGATCATTCAAAATCATAGACAAATCAGGTAAATCCAAAGTGGCTAGAAAAGGAAACTGTCGGTTCACTTGTGGGAACTGGTAGTTTTGAGGGGGAAGCCCCGTAGGTATATCAGTAGGACCATAAGCAGTATGAAAATAATTAGATAATTTTGACAGATTCGGTTGTGGAGGATTTGGAGGCATATATCCCATAGGTTTGGGTTTATTAGAGATGTTCCCTTGGAAAGGAACATTAGATTGAACGTTTGGGCCCCAAGAGGGATTCAAAGAACTTGGATATCATTGACCGAGGTTAGGGGGTACAAAAGAGTTAACTTGAGGATTTTTCCCCCTAGACAGTTGTATATTTCCTGGGAAAAGAAGATTCCAAGGTAGAGATTGCACCACATGTGAGTTTTGTCCATATAGTGGGTTATGGAATCCAACTTGAGGTTGCCCCCAAGTGGAGTTTGTGCCCTAATCATAGGTTTCCCCCCCAGCTTGAGGTTGACCTCCTACAGGAATCTGGCAACCAGAAGTGATAGAAATACTGGTGCCTCCAAACGGATTGGAGCCACTAGGACCAGATCTCCCAAGCGGTGGTGGAGAAAGAACATACGGCCCTCATGAGAGAACCTGGGCAGGTGTATGAACAAAACCAGTAGCAGCATTATACCCAGGAGGAACAAAAATTCCAGAAACTCTGGATGGAACCTGGGTAGAGGCAACAACGAAAGTATTCAAGGCTCTATACCCAGGGGGAAGTGACAGATTCAATCTAGGTGGAAGTGGTGTCCCAATTGGAGCTTGGGAGATAACCACATTTCCAGTAGGAATCATGGTATCTTGTGGGACCTTAGTAGAATAGGCCATCTGGAGAGTATGAATCAAGTGAGAACCAATCAACAATTGGTCTGAAATGGTGATGACATTACTGGTAGTACCAGTAAAATGGTCTAAAGGTATTGTATAGGTGACATACGTATCAGGAACTTGTGATGTCATAGGTCGATCAGGACTCACTCCTAGGTTACTGTACATATCACGTACTGTCAAAAGGATAGAACCAAAATTATAAGTTCCAATAGTGTGAGTCGAGGTCCTAAATGGTTCACTTGGAAAAGGTGGATTGTCTACTATGGGTCCCGCGTTAGGTCTGTTAGGCACTTCAGTGTTGTCAACAACAACAATTTCCCCGAACGAGTTCATCCAAAGTATATGTGTGTCTGGTCTAAGAGGGGGGGGGGGTCTGAATGCCTCTAAAGAGTCCAAAACAATTTGAAATCCTTCTAAAGAGTGTGTGCTCCCGACCTCAAAAGATACTTCGTTGTTGACTACTTCCTCAAGAGGTCCTTCTGGTGAGTTAGGAGGAAAAGGTTGGTAACCTTCCGGATCTTCTGAGGGTAACCCTTGCATCCTACGTGAATGACAAAGGCCAATGTTGCTGGAGTCAAGTAAAGAACAAATAAAATCTATGGCCGACTAGAGGAAACAAACAACACTCACTAATAAAATCTAGGAATCAAACCAAGAAAACAAAACCTTTTTATTTCGAAGTCACTAGTTGGTGATGAAATCCAATGTCGTGAAGTCCAGACAAGAAGGGACTAGGATAAGCAGGTGGAAAAGTTACATTGACGACCTGCTTAATGGACTTTCACCTTGGTGCAAGATCCTACACATAATCATGGGTATACCCTCCAAGGAGCCCGAGTGAGTTTGGCCAACGTCGATTCCAGGCATCGTGAAGACTTGCTTCTCCATAGTCACCTCATGTAAAGACCCTAAAGAGGTAGGCTACTAAGGTTACCAATTACAATAGTGTTTCCTGGGGAAACAACTGACAATTTGATCCACGCGCAAAGGCAGGGTATCTAGCCCGAAATTAACTCAAAAGGATTCAGCTCATAATTGTGGGTATACCTTCAAGCAACCCCCATAATACACGCAATATCTACACCAAGACCAACAAAGAAGGGTGAGTAACTCTGCCAGTCTTAAAGTGACCTCGGGTTTGACCCTTGTGTGAGAAGGGCTTCCCGGGACAAAATGTAGCAATTGGATTTGAACTCTCCCTATCAAAAGATACTATTGTGTGTTTTGATGCTTTGGAGATTGTGCCTTACAACCTATTCCAAAGCGCTAGCCTAGCTAATGTTGGTGAAAAAGATCCCTAGAAAATCAAAGTTACTAATAAATTTTAAATTTACGTTGTATTTTAGAGGATGTTTCTTACTCAAAAATGGAGGTGGAAGTGAAACTGATGAAGTTGAGACCTTCACCCAATAAAATGAAAAAAGAGATGAATGTGTATTTTTTCAATTCAATGAACTCTAGTTACAGTAGGGAGAAGGTATTTATTTTGAAGTACAATAAGCTACAAATTGCAATTCCTTAATTTCAAATGAACACAATTCCAAACAATCATGAACTACAAAATTTTCCAATTTCTTCTCTTTACCAATATTTTGAATGTAAACAAATTCCTTGTGAGAGATTACTAAAATGAATAAATGATTCCAATTCTTCCTTTCCTAAATCACATCAGAGATATAAAAATGAAAGGAAAATGTAATCAAAGAAAATCAATACACTCACAACACAATTCCCAAACCAAATTCGTAATGTAGACAAAAACGAAAAAAGACAAGAAAACCTTTTGATGCAAGTAAGCAAAAAGTATTTCTTAATCAACAAAAAAACTAACAAATAGAATGAATCCAAAACTTCAAAATAAACCAAAGACCCTTTGTCAAACAAGCACCCAGATGAAGATCCGAGATTATATCCTTGTGACAATGAGAATGAGTAAAAAACTTGCAAAATGGAAAGAAAGACTTTCAATCACTGAAAACCAATCAATAGCAAACTCCAAACTCAGGAATCAATCAAACATGGGCTTAAGAATTTCACCCCAGGATACTAAGGAAAATCTTGGTAGTAAAAGACAAAATGACTCACTCCATCAAAACCTATAGGAGTCATCACAGGCTGGGTATAGGACACAGAGTGACGAGCTAAGGTCATCACAAGCCACTGACAGAGTAGAGTGTGACGTTGTCGTACTGGATTGGATAATAAGAGAGCAACATCTCAGGGTCATCGCAGTCTATCAATGAGGTACAGTGCGACAATGTCTATAAATTTGAAAAATTTGGAAGAAAGACAAAAAGTCAGAAGGAACTTTTAAACCCAGTGAGTCCAGATGGATCACCCAAAGAGTCAGAGAATGAAATTTATCATAGGAAGGTAGGCTAAAGGAAAATGGGAAGAAAAAAATCAAAAGGAGGTTGTATCCCCGGTATGGTCGCCAATTTTTTTATGGGACTTATCAATAAATTCAGACATAAACAGATCTCCCTAGATCCACCTAGATATAGAACAAATCATAACAGAATATGATTATTTCCTTAAGCTCTAATCATTGAGTCTACTTTCTAACAAGAGATGGGAAACATACCATTTAAATATTTCTTCCTCTTGTCATTGTTGTCCTAGCTCCACTCTAGCGCTCCTGTGATATTGTATCTACAAGGGAACACAAGCCAACCAAAGTGAAAGAAATATAATATACTCAATGATAACTTATGCATGTGATCAAGGAATCATACAATAAAACAAAGAAAGTTCTATGGGAAAGAAACATATCACTGTATCATATTAAAATGAAAGTGGAGATTACAACCAAAGCCTTGATGTTGCAAGGTCCCCTTCCGATCACCATGTGCTCCAACACACACTTTTTCCAATCCTTGAATGAAGAAGATCCACAATGACTTGATAAACTGAAATGAATCTCTCAAGTATGAACTGAAGTAGAATTCCTCATCTAATTCTTAGCCTCATATTAATCTTTCTTGAATCAACCTTCATTAACCCTTAGCCTTTTCCATGAGAAATCCCTCTTTATATAGGGGAAAGAAAGATGGTTGAAGAAATTAGGATGATCCCACTAAATCATAGAAGCAAGTAGGATCCCAACCATATGGATGACACCTTATCTTCTAGAAGATCCCCTTCTAGAAATTTCGTGAAGTTCGACCTTTTCTTATCCTCTTGACATCATCGCACCCTAGCTGTAGAGCATCCTGCGGAGATGGTGCATGTCAGGTGTATAGTAGAGGTCGACGACCGGGCATCGTCGTACCCTACCCATGGAGCAACCTACGACGACCTTCCTTAATAGGGATTTTTATAAGAAGAAGTCAGTCACCTTTCTCATGAAGATAGGCTCTTTTGGGAACATGAACACATGTTGTTAATGGATCACCAAGATGACCAAAATAATGTGTAACACCATGACTTGCCTTCCATTCCATGCCATGTCTTCCCTTTCCTTTCCATGGCATGCCATGCCTTGCCTCTCCTTTCCTTTCCATGCCTTTTCATGCTTTCCCTTTCCTTTCCATTCCTTTCCATGACTTTCCTTACCATGCCATGCCATGACTTACCTTTCCATGCCTTTCCTTCCCATTCCATGACTTGTCTTGCCTTCACTTGTTATGCCATGTCATGCCATACCTTTCCTTTCCTTGCCTTGGCTTTCCAAGCCATGCCTTTCCTTAGCATGCCATGGCTTGGCAAGGCAAGGCATGGCATGGCATAGCAAGGCATTCATTAAGTTAATTTAATAAAAAAATAATGGCATTCGTGTATCATACTTATATTTTTCTTAAAAAACTAATTATTGTACTAAATGAACATCTTCAATACGCAAAAATTACAATCAAAGGATTCATTAAGCATGTAACTCTACATATTGCTATCCCATCTATCTTAGATACAAATACTTGCATGAGAATTTCAATGCCATAACATAATATCTCTTTATTCATATATCTAAGGTATTTTCATAGTTGTGAAACATGGATTATCATAATTAATAGGATTTACCTAGACCTAGACCTAGACCTAGGCCTAGACCTTGTCGTGCCTTGCCATGTCTAGATTTTCTTAGCCTTGTCATATCTTTCCTTGCCTTGCCTTTCCTTGCCTTGCCTTTCCTTGATTTTCCTTTCCTTGCATTTCCATACCTAGACCTATACCTATACCAAGACATTGTGTTGTCGTGTCTTTCCATGTCCCTGAATGGATTGAGGAGGTGAGTTGCAACTCACGATAAAACTCAAACCAAGACTTAGATGGATGAACCATTAGTTTCATTAGATCTGGAGCACTGGGTTTCATCTAGTGGGGTCCATACATTGTCATTCCATTGACCAAAAAATTGTTTGTTGGAAGATCTTCGACACTATGGTTATTATCAATGAGGCATGGTGCAATTTCTAAACGAGAGGTCGATTTTCAAGAATATTGTGATGGGAACTTGCAACTAGTGTAGTCACATGGGTCTTGGAAAGATAGACATGCGAGAGCTTATGAACTTCGTTATGCTACTAGGTTTGGATTTCATGCCCCTGGACCAAAGTGTTGACATGTACCTGAATGGATTGAGGAGGCAAGTTGCAACTCGAGATAAAATTCAAACTAGGACTTGAATGGACAAACTGTCAATTGCATTGTATCTGGGGCACCAAGTTTCACCTAGTTGGGCCCATCCATTGTCATTCTGTTGACTATGAAGGATATTTGGCACTAGGGTTTCACTCAATGAGGCATAATGCAATTTTTGAATGAGAGGTTGATTTTCAAGAACATAGTGTTGGGAAATTATGGATAGTGTAGTCACGTGGACCTTGGAAAAATAGATGTGTGGGAGATTATGGAACTCTGTTATGTTGTGCGTTTTGGATTTTATGCCCCTAGACCAAAGTGTCGACATGTCCTTGAATGGCTTGAGGAGGTGAGTTGCAACCCACGATAAAACTCAAACTGAGACTTGGATGGACAAACTGTTAGTTGCATTGAATCTGGGGCACTGAGCTTCAGCTAGTGGGTCTCATCTGTTTTCATTTCATTGAAAGGAAAACTGTTTGTTGGAGGATCTTTGACACTGCGGTTTTTCCCAATGAGGCATAGTGCAATTGATGAACCAGGGGTCGATTTTAAAGAACAATGTGCTAGGAAATTATGGGTAGTGTAGTCATGTGGGCCTTGGAAAAACAAAAATGTGGGAGCTTACAGAACTATGTTATGCTGCTCGGTTTGGATTTTATTCCCTTGGACCAAAATGTCGACATGTCCCTGAATGGTTTGAGGAGGCAAGTTGAAACTTGCGATAAAACTCAAACTGGGACTCAGATGGACGAACCATCAGTTGCATTGGATCTAGGGCACTGGGTTTCAACTAGTGGGGCCCATCCGGTGTCATTCCATTGACTGGAAAACCGTTTGTTGGAGGATCTCGCCACTAGGGTTTTTCTCAATGAGGCATAGCACAATTTTTGAATGAGAGGTCAATTTTCAAGAACACTTTGTTGGGGAATTGTGGGTAGTGTAGTCACATGGGCCTTGCAAAAATAGATTAGAGAGAGATTATAGATCTTTGTTACGCTACTCAGTTTGGATTTTATGCCCCTGGACCAAAGTGTCGACATGTCCCTGAATGGCTTAAGGAGGCGAGTTGAAAATCATGATAAAACTCAAACCGGGACTCAGATGGATGAACCGTTAGTTGAATTGGATTTGGGGTACCGGGTTTTAGCAAGTGGGGCCCATTCGTTGTCATTTCCTTGACCAGAAAACTGTTTTTTGGAGGATCTCTGGCACTAGTTTTTTTCTCAATGAGGCATAGTGCAATTTTTGAACGAGAACATTGTGTTGGGAAATTGAACTAGTGTAGTCACGTGGGCTTTGAAAAAATAGACATGTGAGATATTACAAAACTTCGTTATGCTGCTCGGTTTGGATTGTATGTCCTTGGACCAAAGTGCCAACATATCTCTGAATGGATTGAGGAGGTGAGTGGAAACTCCTGACAAAAATCAAACCGAGACTTAGATGGACGAACCGTCCACTGCATTGTATCTAGGGAACTGAGTTTTAGCTAGTGAGGCCCATCTGATGTCATTATGTTTCCAGGACAACCATTTTTTGTTGGATCTTCGAAACAAGGGTTTTTCTCAATGCTTATTACATTTGTTTGTCAATTTAACACCTTGTTAGACTAGGCATGGAAAGGAAAGGCATGGCAAGGAAAGGCATGGCACGTGAAGGAAAGATAAGGCATGGAAAGGAAAGGCATGGCATGGCATGGAAAGGCAAGGAAGGGCATGGATTGGTAAGGAAAGTCAAGGCATGGAATTGTAATGCAAGGAAAGGCATGGCATGACAATGCAAGGCATAGCATGGCATGGCATGGCATGGCATGGCATGGCATAGCATGGCATGGCAAGGCATGGCATGGCATGGCATGGAAAGTGAAGGCAAGGTAAGGCATGGCAAGGAAAGGCATGACATGGCATGGAAAAGCATGATATGGATTGGAAAGGTAAGGCAAATCAAGGCATGGCATGGAAAGGCAAGGCATGGCCTGGAAAGGCAAGGCAAGACAAGGCATGGCATGGAAAGGCAAGGTAAGGCAAGTGAAATAAAGGCATGGAAAAGTAAGGCAATACAAGCAAAGGCAAGGAAAGGCATGACATGGCATAGAATGGCAAGTGAAAGAAAGGAAAGGCATGGCATTGCAAGGAAAGACATGGCATGGAAAGGCAAGGAAAGGCATGGCATGGAATGGCAAGGCATGGCATGGCATGGAAAGGCAAGGCATGGCAAGGAAATAAAAGGCATGGCATGGAGAAGCAAGGCATGGCATGGAAAGTGAAGGCAAGGCAAGGCATGGAAATGCAAGGCAAGGCATGTCATGGCATGGCATGGCAATGGAAAGTGAAGGTAAGTTAAGGCAAGTGAAGGAAATGCATGGAAAGGTAAGGCAAGTGAAGGAAAGGTAAGGAAAGTGGAGGAAAGACATGGAAAGGTAAGGCAAGTGAAGGAAAGTCAAGGAAAGGAAAGTTAAGGCATGTCAAGGTAAGGAAATTGAAGGCAAGGCATGGAAAGGTAAGGCAGGGAAAGGAAAGGCAAGGCAAGGCATGGCATGGTATGGCATGGCATGTGAAGGCAAGGCAAGGCATGGCATGGAAAGGCATGGCATGGAAAGGCAAGGCATGGAATGGAAAGGAAAGTAAAGGCATGGGATGGTATGGCAAGGCATGAAATGACATGGAAAGGCAATGCATGGCATGGCATGGAATGGCATGGAAAGTCAAGTCAAGGAAAGGAATGGCATGGAAAGGAAAGGAAAGTGAAGGAAAAGTGAGGAAAAGAAATGAAAGTGAAGAAAAGGCATGGCAAGGTAAGGAAAGTGAATGCAAGGCAAGGCAAGGTAAGGCAAGGCAAGGAAAGGAAAGGAAAGGTAAGGCAAGTGAAGGAAAGGCATGGAAAGTTAATGCAAGTTAATGCAAGGCAAGAAAAGGCATGGAAAGGCAAGGAAAGTGAAGGCAACACATGGTAAGGTAAGGCAAGGAATGGCATGGCATGTGAAGGAAAGGTGAGGAATGGCATGGAAAGGCAAGGCAAGGAAAGGAAAGGGAAGGAATGATGAGGCAAGGCAAGGCATGGCATGGCATGGCATGGAAAAGAAAGGCATGACATGGCAAGTGAAGGCAAGGCAAGTCATGGCATGGGAAGGAAACACATGGAAAGGAAAGGCATGTCATCACATGGAAATGCAAGGCATAGCATGGCATGGAAATGAAATGCATGGAAAGGAGAGGCATGGTATGGCATTGCATGGAAAGGCATGAAAATTTATGTAATTTCAATGAAGCAAGACACAATTACCATAAAAACCATAAAATGAAGCCAAAATTTCAATAATTCATAAATCTGAAATATTTGTTCAATTAATCCTTTCACATACCTATGGTCATTCAAGTAGACCATCAGGATCACTTATATTATTGTAGGTATCCATTAACTTCTTGTTCTCAGAGTAAGGCAAGAAGTAGAGTACCTTTGATGAGTTATGTCTTGGCATTGTTTGTAGTTGTAGGTTTGTACCAACAACCAAGTTCGTAAAGTGGTATTCAACTTGACCTAGTTTATAATCTTGAAATACATAACCACCTTTCTTCTGTGTTCTTTCATCATGTGTCATATTTTCTCCTTTAATAACCATCAACCCAATCATAAATTCAATTCCTTCGGAGTTTGTTACTGATTGCATGAGGGTATGTTTTCCCTCTAATCAACATGCCAACCAACAATCAATGCCCCATTCATTATCTATCAGGGAAAAAATTGCATATATGGGCCCGGAAAAAAATGGAGTTCCAACATGTGAGTCCACTAAATGACCAAAGCATAAAACATTGATGCTAGTTATTCAAAATTTAATAGAAGGTTTCAACGAAAATTGGTAGTACAAAATATGAGACATGATCATAATCAACTACAATACTTGATTGGTCCTCCTCCAAATCATATAATTCCATAGTTATACATTGACCAATGTGGAGTGATACATGATCTTGTCGATCAACCCATTATGTTGATTCACAATCACCCCATTCATTACTACTACTTGGACCACAAAAGCAAGAGAGTTTTCTCATCCATATTTCAACTATTTCATTGTCTGATGTTGTAACTAAATGGAATCCATGAGTTCCCTTGATTTTTTTTCATTCATACCACTATGATCGTTATACATTGACCACCTCCTAAAAATATCTATGTACATGTCCTTTCCTGTGAGATTGGTTTTCACGGGTTCATGTTCCCTCTCTCATTACTAAAGAACACCATTCAAAAATGCATTATGCATCTTGAATGATGGAAGTAGTTGTGAAATTCATTTATTTCCTACATAACGCTATTTTTATGCATGCACTTGCTCCATCATGCTCCCCTTTCCCATGCTCAGACTCAAAATAGTTCCAAATGTGTGGTACCTTAAGTGTTTTTTGCAACATACACAACCATTGAAACACACAAGAGTTTTTAACTAGCCTATGCAACCATTTGACCAAATCCAATGTTGATCCATCTATATTCTCTTCTCCTTAAGGTGATTGTAAAAAAACTGAAAGCAATGTTGTACGTAGGATAAGTCATGGCACTGATCATCACTTATGTAGAATTTTCCTTCATTACTATCTGACCCATACCTATATGTGATATGGACCATTATGTTGACCTGCTCTGAGTGATAATATTGGCTTGGAATCTCATTTTGCAGTTGAAGGGTGTAGTTATTTGCAAAATCAACCATGGATAACACGATACCAACAAAAGTGTATCTCTGCATATTCTAAAATTCACATCCTGCCATCGAGCCACATGGACATGTTGAACATAATTTCATGTATTTTCAAAGAATTCCTTCATAAATTCACATATTCATACTTGGGAATTCACCAATTGTATATTTTTTATTTCCTGTCCTCCATCAATATCATATGCGACATATTTAAAGATTTGCAAGGCAACCTCTTTCCTCCCCAATTCATACTCATCACTTACATGGATGTACTTTCTCAATAATGCCATTGCACCACACCTAGGGCATGTCCCATCTAAGAAATCTTTTTGATCAAATGTACAACCCTCTAGTCTTGTACACAAGATGTTTTGAATAAAGTATCTAGAAGATGATGATGGAAATATAATTGAGCATTCCTGCAAAAGGGTGTTATGCAAAAAATCAAATATATATGTGTGTGTGTGTGTGTGTCATAATAATAACCATACTCAATGTGATATATATGACAACATGTGTCACGAATTGTGTTTATTTGAACATACCAAGGTTTGAATTTCTAGAAAGATCTTTGGCCCAAGTTAAGTGCATTGTGTATTGTCCTGAATCTCTCATACAATTATGTTTGTGTAATGTCAAGAAAGTGTTTAATATGGGGTTCATTGTCCCTATATCCCCTTCTCAATTTTAGTACATCTTTTTGGTTGGAAGAAGGCCTAGTGTTCTCATTCCATAAATCTTGTACTAGTCCCTTAACTACTCCAATTAAATTCATGTCAGAATGAGGTAGCCTACTAGTGAAGGCCTAAAAATCTTTTGGTCCATCTGTGTCAAGGATATTCGTCTATGAAAATACTTTCTAATGGTTTTTACATTTTGCATTTCACGAGGTGTGAGGCTTGTTGTAAAAAAAGTTTTTTTCTTGTGATCTTGCTAACAATTGATTGTGACAAGACACATCATGATGCATTGAGGTATTTACAACGATATTTCTTACCAATTCTTTGAAAATCATTTGCAAGGTTTCTAACAATATGATGACTTGTTTCTAAACTTTTGACTATTTTAATGCCTAAAATTCTCCTAACAGCAGTCAAACTTCTAGATTTTAACATAGGTAAAAATAATTGACATTTAGTATCATCAGATTTTGGTTCAAAATATTCTTTAATGATTTTATAAGAATGATAACAAATAGTACAGTTAGGTAACATACCTTCAAGCTATGCTAGACCACTTTCATCGACTTGAATGCATTTAGGAGTTCTTCGCCACACAGTGCTCAATCTAGGTATGGATGATGAACCCCTATTCTGACACTCTTGACCTCCTTGTTGTGGAGTTAACAATGTTGCAATTCTTGCCCCTTCAATCACTAGCAGGTCAAATATGGGAGGAGAGTGGACATGGAATTGACTAGTTTCTGTAATGTTTGACTATCCAAAAATAGGTTGAACCACAAGAACTTCTTCACCACAATGCTTTACACCAGTTGCCTCTCTAATTTCATCCATTGTATAATCAGCTCCAAGCAAATCCTCCATGATCTAGTCATCCAAAACAAGTTGTCTTGATGAGAGATTGGATGGATTGGTCTCTACTAAACTCCTACATTTTTCTTGTCATGATGGAGGAGAAACAACATCGACATATATTCTACTATAAATTCGATTGGCCTCTTCTAAAAGCCTACACTTTGACATATGTAGCTTTGTCTTTTCTCTTTCTTCTTCTACCTTTTTTATTGGATTCTCTTTTCTCAAGGAATTTATTTCTCGAATTCGTTGGTTCCCCATGTTTAAAGAGAAAAATTGGCTTCCAAACACCCTAAGACTACAAGAAAACAACGATTTTTTCTTGGTGTTAAAAAAGAAGACAATTTGTTATCACTCCAGAAAACTCTCCTAGGCTGTATCTCAGAGATGCCTGGTAACTTAACCTTTTTGTAATTATTTTCTCAATAATGGGTGTCGGTTTGGATCAAGATGAATATCTAAATCACTGGATTGTATCTTCAAGATAGTCTAGCTATAGTTATGCAGTACAATGCCTTCGAGAGCTATTATCATATAGGTTTGTAGATCAAATGGATAAGAAAACCAATCAATTAACTAGAACATACATAACAATATATATTATGGGTCAAGAAACTAGCAAAGGATGCTTATGATTCTTTCTTAACAATCAAAGGTAAGATGACAGTTACCATGGGACCTTTAAACATAGACAAAGAAATGATTTCAACTCATAAGCATAGAAAAAGATAAAGAGAGTCTGATAATAACAATGAAAGAAGCTTCCAGGCTTAATATATTAAAGGAAGTGTCTTTATCACAATAACAGTGGATTACAGAACTCAAAATCGAACCCTTTGTTCATCAATTGTTCTGGGCTTTATAGCCTTTACAAACAGTTTCGAAATTCTAGAATATTGGATCGCATTTTGCCTAAAATAGAGAATCAATAACTGGCCCAAGAAAATAGGAAAAGATCCTACAAACTAGGTCAATTCATATCCTTGAATGATCTTTATGTCCTTCGGATTCTTTGGCAGGTGTAGTAAGCCTTCCGAGGTTGTTGGATTGTATATGATATGAGAAGAGTAAAAAATGACACCTGCTGACATTCAAATGCTTTATATCCTTGAAAATAGATAATCGATTTTGACCTTTCTGTCTTGTAGAGAATCTCCAAAATCAAAACAAATTCTTGATAAGGATGTCATTAATTATTGTCCATCAATTGGAACCATTCCTGAGACTTTTGGACAAGGAAAACTTGGATATGTGCAAAAATATTAACTTTCTGCCTTATCAGTGCTTTCGGTAGCTAGAGTAGACAAAATTCGGACCAATTAGCTACCGAAAGCTCTGTTTTCGGTGGCTAGTGAACAATCGAAATGTTCACCTAAGCCACTGAAAGGTTTGTTTCAATGAAATTATCAAAATTTTAAAAATACCTTTTGTCTTAGCTCAAAAAATCCTTAGCGATGATCTTTTAAGGCTTCTACATCTTGCTCAAAGACCGTAGGATTACTGGTTTCCTTTGGTTCATTACCCTGAACTTCCACCTCTGCTAGGGTTTCAAGAGTAGCATGTGTTTGAGCCTGGTGTTTTGAAGACATAGCTTGCTTCCTCAAAGCTCTAACCTTTTTCTTCAAGCCCTGAGCTACTCTCCATAAGCTGTTGTAATATTTTACAATCTTGTCCTTCTTTTTCTTTTCCTTTATGCTTTCATGAGCTAATATTTCCAAGGATGAGTTGCTTTCTGCAAAATTTTTCGATAGAGTTTCATATCTTGTTTTAATTACCCTTTCTAGCACTTATTGTTCAGCTAACTTCTTCTTAAGCTTCTTGATTTCCTTTGATTTACTATGTTTCACTCTTTTTCTAGATGAGGCATCTACAATTTGTGGTTCTTGTTCTTCTTGAGGTGTAGGTGATGGAAGGTCTTCATAACTTGCTGTGAATATATCTACAAAAACATAATTTTCACACCCCGTGGTAACTGAATCCCCGTGCCTTGTTTCAATCTGGTGCTCTTCATCCTCCGAGTCTGTGTAAGGAAGATTAAGAATGCTTGTGTTCACTGGGGATTCTTTGGCCTTATCTGTTTCACTGCTGAAGTTAAATTTCTTCTTAGTTGTATTAAGCTTAGAGGAAGGATGGGGTTGATTAACTAGAACTGGAGAGATAGCTCTCCTCCTTCTCTTTCCACTTCTGGGATTAGAAGACTTCTTGGAATGAGAACTCTTTTTACCCTCTAGTTGTACATCAGTCTAAAAATCATTCCAGAACAAGAAGTAATTCCACTCTTTGCCTCTTATCTGCAACAACTCACAAACCAAAAGTTTAATTAGACCATGGTGGGATAGTCTACCTGCAACTTTATTGGGCTTGGCCTTGACCTAATGAGCCATCTTAGATAAGCTTTTGTGGAGAAAATAGGGCAGATTGAGTGGGTTTCTACCAGTAAAATGATTCATGAGTTTGAAATGGTAAATCATCACCTTGTTATATATGTCTTCACAAGTTATATAAACCATAATGGATTTTAGTAATTGTTGCCATTTCTCTTCAAGGAAAGACACAGGAATGTCTTTCTTCCATATCAAATCCTTGCGTTCCGGTTTCAAGTAAGACCTGAATTCAACATTTTTTGTGACAGTGGTTTTAAACCATTTTTCTCCAGTCTTGGGAAGCTATGTTACCTCTTCTATGAGGGCTTCGTCCACCTCGAATTTATCTCGACCGATGACTTCTTTCCTTCCATCAAAATTCAAGGCAAAGGCTTCTGCTACCTGTTGGTGAAAACTCTGTAAGTTTTTACAAAAATTATACCAACCTGTGTCCCTGAACAATTTTCTTACCTCCGGGTGTGATTCCAAGTAACTGATGTCGTTGAGCTCTTTCCTCAAAGTTGATCCTCCTTTCTTCATTTTTTTCTATGCTCTTGTACACCTACGATTGAAAAATTGGATTTTGGTGGAAAGTTACACAACGCAAACTTAGGGAGATTCAGCTCGGTTGTGACATGGACGAGAAAAATGGGGCGAGCATCATATCTTGGCACTGATTACAAGGGATGCGAAAGAGAATCTTGTGATTTGAAACAATCATGGTTGATGACTGAGAGGTATGTAACCATGTAGTTTGATGAAACAACAATCCGAAAAGATTCGCTATATCATGCAGAGATCAGCTCCCGGTCATGAACAATTCGTTCTTCTGTCTTTTCGAAAGCTAATTGCAATTATAGAACTTCAAACCCGATGATTTAAATGTGTGAAAGGACGTGTTGACTCCTCCCCCGCTCCTACGATTTCGGTGGCTAAAATAGCCTTGAGTTGCTTTGTTTAAGCTACCGAAAGCTAAGGCTTTCGGTGGCTAATGAACAACCGAAATGTTCGCCTAAGCCACCGAAACCTGAGATTTGAATTAGATGAAATAAAAACTAAACGAAAGTTTATTCTAACTTTATTACATGCATAGATCTCTTAAAAAATGAGCTTTAAAAAAATAAAAATGTATTTTTTTAAAAGACATCCTATCACCTAAAATGACATAACTCGGTTGATTTATTTGAGGAGATAACACTGGCTCCTATTGGGGGTGAAAGCCTCCCTGTGAGGTTTCAAGAACCATAGAACCAATGCCTTTCCTGTAAAACGAAAATTCAAACCTATCTACTAGTGTTTCCATTGGGCATGGAGTTATTTTGCAAAAACAAAAAACTGAAAATAAAATTTACAATGACAAGGCTTTGAAGCCTTAGATGAAATAGAGTTTCAGAAAATGCCCATTGACTGGGCCACCAAACATTTCTTCACCTTCCAAACTTTGCAGAATGAAGGTGTTGTTGTGTTGTACTTGAGTTATCATGAAAGGACTGGTCCACAAAGAATCAAACTTGTCATTCTTGCCTTTATCTTGTCTGAGGGCATCCCATTTCAGAACCCAGTCACCAACCTGAAGGTTGTCCACCTTTGTTTTTCTGTCAAAAGTATCCTTGATACTCTTTTGATGAGCTTCTGATTTATCCACCATCTATTCTCTGACCTACTGCAATTCTACCAAGTCAAGCATTCTTCTTACCATATCATTTGATTCAGTTTGTTCCTCCTGAAAGAATTTATCCATTGGTAGAACTAGCTGAATGGGGAAAATGGCATCAGTGCCATAAACCAGTTTGAAGGGAGAAGTTCCTATGGATTTCTTGTTAGTCACTCTGTTTGCCCAAAGAGAAAACTTTAGTTTGGAATCCCAACTCCTTTGATTGTCCTCCAACAACTTTTTGATGATTCCGACTAGACTCTTATTGGACGACTTGGCAAGACCATTGCCTTGAGGGTAGTAGGAAGTAGAGTGTACCAATTGAATGCCCATTGACTTACACATGTCAACCAATGAATCAGCTTTAAAGGTTGTTGCATTATCTGTCACTAGCCTTTTTGGGCAACCAAATCTAATCAGAATGTTTTCATAGAGAAACTTCATGACGACCTCATGAGTGGCATTTCTAGTGGGGATTGATTCTATCCACTTGGTAAAATAGTTAGTGGCTACCAGGATCCACTTATGCTGACCACTAAATGAAGGATTAATCTCGCCTATGAAATCTAAGCCCCACTTCTAAAAAGGACCATTCACTAAAATAGGTCTCAGGGGTAGAGATTTTAGTTGTTGTTTTCCTGTGAATCTTTGGCACTTATCACAAGATTTTACAAAGGCGCGGACATCTGAAAAAAGAAAAGGCTAGTAATACCCATCCCTTAGGATTTTATGAGTTGTGGTCTTCCAGCAATGATGTCCTCCACAAATACTTGAATGAAATTGATGCATGACTTTAGCTGACTCATCTTTGTCTAAACATATCAGTAGTAAACCAATACGATATTTCCAATACAAAAGATTATCATTAATGCAAAATTTAATTTCTCTGAGCTTAAGGGCTCGTGCTTGAGTCATGCTAAGTTCAGGAGAAACCTCCAACTTCTGTAAAAAATGAACAATACTTGAATACCGCTCACATGAAGAAAAATTCTCGGCCACCTATTGGCTATCATGTTGCTCTTCTGCTACTACCCCTGTCTGCAAACTTGCTGAACTTTCCCCAATGAAATTTATGTCCAAAAGATCATAGTTATCTTCTGTCATGAGCTTGGAAAGGCCTTGGCCTTTTACCAGCTTAGTGGGCTTCACTTCTATGTCAAACTCAATCAGCTTTGTGATCTATTTAGCTCTCTTTCCATCAATATCAGGCTGGGTCAAGACATCCTTCACAGAGGCTGAAGGAACATAGGCCACAACCTTTGCATGGAGGATATAAATTATGAAATCTTTTAATGACTTAATGAGAGCATAATCTTGTTTTTCTATAGGATCATACCTTAGTTCAACATCCCTTAGTGATTTTCTAAAGAAAGCCATCGGGTGATCAAGACCTTCATCATCTTTTTGTAACAAGAATGTTGCCACTGTGTCATAGGAAGCAAAAGAGAAAATATAGAAATTCTTGGTGTAATCCAGACTGATTAGAGTGGGAGATTCCATGATAGCCTGTTTGATATCCTGAAATGAACTTCTTGCATTGTTTGTCCATTTTATCTCAGATCCCTTTTTTAGCATAGAGGTTATATGTTTCACTAACTCAGCGAAATTAGGAATAAACCTTCTGACAAAATTTATCTTACTGAGTAGGGATTGGATATCCTTCTTTGACCTTGGTATGGACAACTTCTGAATTGCTTCCACCCGAGCTGGATCAATTTTCACTCCCTCTGCTGAAAAAATGTGGCCTAGGAGCTTACCCTTCTTGAGAGCAAATTGAGACTTTTTGGGGTTCAGCGAAATCTCGAACTGTATGCATTTCAAAAATACTCTTTTCAGATGCTTCAGATGCTCTTCATGATTGCTAGAATAAACTGTGATATCATCAAGATAGATGAGAACAAACTTTTCCGTCTCTCCCAGGAAATCTATGTCCATGGCCCTCTGAAAAGTGGCCCCGGCATTCATTAGCCCGAATGGCATCTTGGCGTACATGAAGGTACCCCAAGGAGTAGTAAAGGCAGTTTTTTCTTGGTCATCAGGGTGTACAGAAACCTGGTTATAGCCTGAGAATCCATCTAGGAAAGACATGACAGTGGCCCCTGAAATTCTTTGCAGCAAGTGTTCCATCTTGGGTAGGGGATAGTTGTCTTTCTTGGAGAATTTATTTAAGTTTCTAAAATCAATGCATAACCTGATCTCACCATTTTTATTTCTCACTATTACTAGGTTTGCAATCCAATTGGAGTATCTTAATGGGATTATGATTTTGGCATCAAGGAGCTTTTTTATTTCTTTTTCAATTACAGGCAATAAGAGAGGACTGATAGGTCTCAGCTTATGTTTGAAAGGGATGGTGTCTTTCTCAAGGGGAATCTTATGTTGAATGACATCAGGATTGTAGGTTTTCAGATCACTGTATTTCTAGGAAAAAACATCAGAAAATTCCTTCATAATGCTGCAATATTCTGACCTCTAGTCAGCAGTTAATTCAGTGGATAGATTTATGAATTTATAATGACTTTGGCTTCCTATATTGTGCTCATGGACAACAAGATCCTTCTCCTTCTTATTAGGTTTGTAGGGGACATCATTTTGGTCGAAAAGGTTTTCAAGAGGCACCAAACCCTAAGGTATATAATTGTTGGGCAGCTAAACAATATCATGTTGACCCATTTTTCTTTTTATCTTAGGCTTTTTGGATTCCTCTACATTTTGATTTTCCTGGTCAATATGCATATCAGAAAATTCATCTACCACCTGGAGAAATCTACTAAGCTCATCATCATCTTCAAAGACTTTCCAATATTTGATATTGTCGGGCAGGGATGGTATGTATTTGACTTGGATTTCATAATTCAGTCTAGGAAGCATGGGAGGAATGAACATACTGGCTGAGACAGCAAGGGAATCAACAAGGTGATTCATAGCTCTGGGTATATAAGAAATATCAAAAATGGAAAAAGAGTCCCTGATTTTCCATACCTCATCCTTGTAAGCTTTCAACCTGACATGTTTTGCTTGGAAAGTACTATTCACTTGATGTATGATGAGATCTGCATCTCCAAACACCTTTAGTCCTTTGATTCCCATCTCCTTGGCAGAATTTAATCCCAACAAAAAAGCCTCATACTCTGCTATATTGTTAGTAGTTTTGAAATCAAGTTTAAAAGACAAATGAATAGCTTCTTTTGAAGGAGAAATCAAAACTACACCTACACCTACTGAGTCTTTGGTACTGGAACCATCAAAGAACATGCTCCACATGGGAGTACTCTCTCCATCAGTCTGCTGATAAGTAGGCTTTGTGAGCTACAAAGGAGCTGGCTGAGAATCATCTATTTGTAGATTGCATTCCCCAAAGTCTGTGTCTAATCCATAGATGGGATGGTTTACAAAATTCTTCCCATCACTAATGATGTAGGCAAGCTAATTTTCTCTGTAAAGTCTCTTTAGCTCTCCTCTAAACACCGAGACTGTGGCATAGGAAAGATCCATCTGCAAGGTACCTCCTAGCCTTTTTCTCCATGAATGTGACAAGAGGAGGCCGAACTTGGGTGGGATATTAGCCACTACAACATCCATTATCATGCTTCTCATTGGCAGTTGGGCAAGGTTTATGACAAGGTCTTTTATGAGGCCAAGGCATCTGACTTTCCTGGAGTCGAAAGAGAAGAGATCATGTTAAGGTTTTGTGATGTCAAGCCCAAGTTCATCCATCATTGCTTTAGGCATAAGATTGTGTGACGCTCCCGAGTCAAGCAAACAGTTGTGAAGGATCTTGTCATGGATATTCAGGGATATGTAGAAGGGTGGACAAGAGTCATCTCGGTCTTCTACCATAGGTACTATAGTCACTATGGGCTTGTCATCTTGAAGTTTTACATAATTAGCAGCTGGGGGACTCTTTGGTTGAAGGGACTTCAGGATAGCAGACTTGAATATGTCATTCTTCATAAGTTCAGTCAATGGCATAGGTATTTTCACCTTCTGAATTTCTGATTCGAAATTAAATGAATATGATATTTTATCAGAAGGTTTTACCTCATTAGAAGGAGCTCTGAGGGACACCTGTTCTTTAGCTTGGGGCTGTAATTGCTTATGTTGTTGTTTTGCAGGAGCAACAGGCTGCTTGGCAGCAACATCTTTCTTTTTTGGGGGGGCAGCAAGCAATGGCTTTGGAGTGGTGGTCTTAGATCTTAAATTGTAACCTGGTTGATCATCTGTCTGATAAAAATATTCTTCAATGCTTGCCTCATTAATCTACTCATTCATCTGAGCCTCCTCATAATCTGTTTGTGTCAAGAAGGAGGAATCGGTATCATCCCCAAAGCAATTGATGCCGTCTTCTTCTTCAACTTCATCATGAGATAGCTCTTGCTCTTCTTCTAGCATTGCATTTTGGAAGGGGGCCCTAATCCTTTGGTCTTCAGCTGCATTCTTGTCTCTCTAAAGGATCTGGACCTGTTGGTTGTTCCTTCTGTAAGGGAATTCATTGGGATTCCTGGGAGCATAAGCATTAGGCTCTTTACTTCTTGTTGGCTGTTGACTCTGAATTTTTAGTTTTCACATCTCCGAGGTCAAGCTGTCCAATATCTTGGCCATCTTTTCCATTTTGGTATTTGAAGAAGAAGGAGGATCAACAGACGACTTCTTTCTCTCAAATTTTCCTTTAAGTTTCTGAGATGCCATAATGTTAGATTCAACATCAAGAGCAGCATATTGCATTAAAGAGAGTGTGGTTGACCTTCTTTCTCTAAGGATTAAGCAAAATTCTGGATCAAAGGCAGAAGAGTAAGTAATCTTTGTTGATGCATCAGTTGGCTTGATCTCTGTAGGGATCTTGCCAAACATCTTATTGAATTTTTTGGTGAAGTATGAGACAGACTCCCGATTTTCTCTTCTTAGATTTCCAAATTTAGTAATATAATACAAGAGGTCTCTTCTTTCTCCCCAATGTTTCAAAAACACTTCATGTAACTGCTCAATGCTTGCCACTGAATTTGTTGGCAATTCCTTGAACCACTTCCTCGGTTGACCATCCAAGCTTTGCACAAAAATTCTGGTCCAAACATCTTCCTCTGAAATGTTAATATTCTCAGCATAAGCATAGAAAGATTCTATATGTTATTTAGCAATATAATCCCCAGATCCAGTAAACTTTGGCATATATTTCTGATAATCTCCTGTTGGCATGGTTGATAAGGGATTGGGCAAAACAAGAGGAGCATACCTATTGGCTAAGATCTGTTCCATTTTTGTCAAAGTGGAAGCCATGGCAATCTTGGGGGTTGATGCAAAGGAATAAGTTTTTGTAGATGAAGGCTGAGATGGGATAGGTGGGACTATGGACAATGGTGGTCTTACTTCGCTGAGGAATGAAGTGGAAGCACTAGTAGGATGACTACCCTGGAAAGTATTTCCTGAATAAGGTGGGAACTAAGAAGCTCTGTAAAACTGACCAAGCAGCAAGGCTAAGTTTTCTTCACCCTTAGAAGAAAGATCTTGTAAAATATCTTCAAGAACAGGCAGACTGGTATGAGTATGGAAAAAAAATTCTACAAGCTCAGTTTGTGAAGAATTCAAGGAAGAGGAAGAGTTCTCTTCTTGGATAGATTCTACAACTTCTTCTCCTAAGTTGGATATAGTAACATGCTCAGAAATAGAATCTATAACATCAGAAGAAATTGAAGGCTCATCACCCTTCAAGCTTTTTGACACAATTACAATTTTCTGAGAACTAGAAGTTTCAGCAGAAGTGGATTTGACAAGAGGTTCTCTAGATACAAATGAAGAAGTGTTTCTTGAAATACCTGGTTTAGATGCTCTTGCGGATCTGGAAGTTTGTCTTTGCAATTCTTTTCCACTTCTGATGATCTTCTTAGGGTTTGTAACTGGTGTTGCCAGTGGTATTTCTTGGTTTTCTCTGGTATGAGCCTTTCTTGGAGCCACTTCATTCCGATGGAGTCGCGAGATAGATGATTACAACCGAAAATGTGTCCAAACTTTGTCTATCATCAAAGTTGTATCTTGTTGTCCCCCAAGGAAGTTGAGCTTCAATCTCCTCTCCCCAACAACGACGCCAATTTGTTATCACTCTAGGAAACTCTCCTAGGTTGTATCTCAGAGATGCCTGGTAACTTAACCTTTTTGTAATTATTTTCTCAATAATGGGTGTGGGTTTGGATCAAGATGAATATCTAAATCACTGGATTGTATCTTCAAGACAGTCTAGCTATATTTATGCAGTACAAGGCCTTCAAGAGCTATTATCATATAGGTTTGTAGATCAAATGGATAAGAAAACCAATCAATTAACCAGAACATACATAACAATATATATGATGGGTCAAAAAACTAGCAAAGGATGCTTATGATTATTGCTTAACAATCAAAGGTAAGATGACAGTTACCATGGGACCTTTAAACATATACAAAGAAATGATTTCAACTCATAAGCATAGAAAAAGATAAAGAGAGTCTGATAATAAAAATGAAAGAAGCTTGTAGGCTTAATATATTAAAGAAAGTGTCTTTATCACAATAAAAGTGGATTACAGAACTCAAAATTGAACCCTTTGTTCATCAAATGTTCTGGGTTTTATAGCCTTTACAAATAGTTTCAAAATCCTAGAATACTGGATCGAATTTTGCCTAAAATAGAAAATCAATAACTGGCCCAAGAAAATAGGCAAAGATCATATAAAATAGGTCAATTCATATCCTTGAATGATCTCTATGTCCTTCAGATTCTTTGGCAGGTGTAGTAAGCCTTCCGAGGCTGTTGAATTGTATATGATATGAGAAGAGTTGAAAATGACACCTACTGACAGTCAAACAGCTTTATATCCCTGAAAATAGCTAATCGATTTTGACCTTTATGTCTTGTAGAGCATCTCCAAAATCAAAACAAACTCTTGATAAGGATGTCATTAATTATTGTCCATCGATTGGAACCATTCCTGAGAGTTTTGAACAAGGAAAACTTGGATCTGTGCAAAAATATTAACTTTTTGCCTTATCAGTGCTTTCGGTAGCTAGAGTAGACAGAATTTGGACCAATTAGCTACCGAAATCTTTGTTTTCGGTGGCTAATGAACAATCGAAATGTTCACCTAAGCCACCGAAAGGTCTGTTTCAGTGAAATTATCAAAATTTAAAAAATACCTTTTGTCTTAGCTCAAAAATGCCTTAGGTATGATCTTTTAAGGCTTCTACAACTTGCTCAAAGACTGTAGGATTATTGGCTGAATCTGGTTCATTGCACTGAACTGCCACCACTGCCAGGGTTTCAAGAGTAGCATGTGTTTGAGCCTGGTGTTTTGAAGACATAGCATGCTTCCTCAAATCCCTGACCTTTTTCTTCAAACCCTGAGCTACTCTCCATAAGCTGTTGTAATCTTTTACAATCTTGTCCTTCTTTTTCTTTTCCTTTATGCTTTCATGAGCTAATCTTTCCAAGGATGAGTTGCTTTCTGCAAACTTTTTCGACAGAGTTTCATATCTAGTTTTAATTTCCCTTCTAGCACTTCTTTTTTAGCTAACTTCTTCTTAAGCTTCTTGATTTCCTTTGATTTACTCTGTTTCACTCTTTTGCTAGATGAGGCATCTGCAATTTGTTGTTCTTGTTCTGCTTGAGGTGTAGGTGATGGAAGGTCTTCATAACTTGTTGTGAATATATCTACAAAAACAGAATTTTCATGCCCTGTGGTAACTGAATCCTCGTGCCCTGTTTCAATCTGGTGCTCTTCATCCTCTGAGTCTATGTAAGGAAGATTAAGAATGCTTTTGTTCACTAGGGATTCTTTGGCCTTATCTGTTTCACTGCTGAAGTTCAATTTCTTGTTAGTTTTATTAAGCTTAGAGAAAGGAGAGGGTTGATTAACTGGAACTGGAGAGATAGCTCTCCTCCTCCTCTTTCCACTTCTGAGAGTAGAATACTTCTTGGAATGAGGACTCTTTTTACCCTCTGGTTGTACATCAGTCTGAAAATCATTCCAGAACAAGAAGTAATTCCACTCTTTGCCTCTTCTCTGCAACAGCTCACAAACCAAAAGTTTAATTAGACCATGGTGGGATAGTCTACCTACAACTTTATTGGGCTTAGCCTTGACCTGATGAGCCATCTTAGATAAGCTTCCGTGGAGAAAATAGGGCAGATTGAGTGGGTTTCTACTAGTAAAATGATTCATGAGTTTGAAATGGTAAATCATCACCCTGTTATATCTTCTTGCGCAAGTTATATAAACCATAATGGATTTTAGTAATTATTTCCATTTCTCTTCAAGGAAAGACACAGGAATGTCTTTCTTCCATATCAAATCCTTGTGTTCTAGTTTCAAGTAAGACCTGAATTCAACATTTTTTGTGACTGTGGTTTTAAACCATTTTTCTCCAGTCCTGGGAAGTTCTGTTACCTCGGCTATGAGGGCTTCGTCCACCTCGAATTCATCTCGATCGATGACTTCTTTCCTTCCATCGAAATTCAGGGCAAAGGCTTCTGCTACCTGCTGGTGAGAACTCTGTAATTTTTTACAAAAATTATAACAACCTATGTCCCTGAACAATTGGCATACCTTCGGGTGCAATTCCAAGTAACTGATGTGATCGAGCTCTTTCCTCAGAGTTGATCCTCCTTTCTTCATCTGTCGCTATGCTCCTATACACCTGCGATTGAAAAATTAGATTTTGGTGGAAAGTTACATAGCGTAAACTTAGGGAGATTCGGCTCGGCTGTGACAGGGACAAGAAAAATGAGGCGAGCATCATATCTTGGCGCTGATTACAAGGGATGTGAAAGAGCATCTTGTGATTTGAAACAATCATGGTTGATGACTAAGAGGTATGTAACCATGTAGTTTGATGAAACAACAATTCGAAAAGATTCGCTATATCATGCAGATATCAGCTCCCAGTCATGAACGGTTCGTTCTCCTATATTTTCGGCGGCTAATTGCAATTATATAACTTCAAACCCGATGATTTAAACGTGTGAAAGGACGTGTTGACTCCTCCCCCGCCCCTGCGATTTTGGTGGCTAAAATAGCCCCAAGTTTCTTTGTTTAAGCTACCAAAAGCTAAGGCGTTTGGTGGCTAATGAACAAACGAAATGTTCGCCTAAGCCACTGAAACCTGATATTTGAATTAGATGAAATAAAAACTAAACGAAAGTTTATTCTAACTTTATTACATACATAGAGCTCTTAAAAAATGAGCTTTAAAAAATTAAAAATGTATTTTTTTAAAAGACATCCTATCACCTAAAATGACACAACTCGATTGATTTATTTGAGGAGATAACATAACTAACAATTCCAATTGGACGAATTTGTCTTCCAATTACAAGAAGACACAAACAACAATTCCAATTCTACTAGGAAAAATTTGTCTTCCAATTCTTCCCACAATGGTTTTGCAATAGCACAAAATTTTCTATGAATCAAACAACAGTACTAAAATAAGAAAAAAGATGCATGTGTGTGCTATTTTTGTGTGTAGATGTCAGGAAATATTTTTCGGGCTTGAGATAGAAGAGGTAGTGGAGTGTGCTTGTCACCAAAAAATGCCCAGCAGGAATGCACGCGCGTTCCTGCTGGGCATAAATGAACAACACCTACAAGGATATCAAGTCAGAAGAGCACATGCACTCTCTTTATGCAACAAATATAACATTTATTATAGACCATTTTTTTGTATGGATAAAGATGTATAGGGTTTTGGGGACTACTAGGATGTAAGGGGTTAGGATTGAAAGTGTTTTCAATCATAGAGAAATGGTTAGAGCACCCAGATGTGGGTGGTGTGTGTGCAAGGGTTGTGGGGCCTTTAACAAGAGGTATGTGCATAGTGCACTCGGGGCTAGAGTGTGGAGGGGTTTAAGGGTTGAGTATAGGTTATGCCTAGGCTTATATGGAGCTAGGGGGATCTAGGTCATGGTATAAATCTAGATCTAGCTCTATGTCGTGGTCTAGGTCATGGTATAGGTCTACATCATGGTCTACGCCATGGTCATCTTATATGTCTAGGTCATGGTATAGGTTTACATCATGGTCTATGTCATGGTCATCTTATATGTCTAGGTCATGGTATAGGTCTTTTGATGTCTAGGTCTAGGTCTTAACATGTCTAGGTCAAGGCCATTTCTTTGCTTGCAATGTATGGAGGGGGGGTGCAGAGAGAGGAAGAAAGAGAACATGAGAGGGGGAGAGGGGAAGACAAAGAGAGTGAGAGAGAGTGAGGGACAAGGATATAGANAAATGCATAACTATATATCTATCTCTATGTCATGGTCTAGGTCATGGGGGGAGATAGTGAGAGTAATAAAGTGAGAAGAAGAGGGTAAAAAGAGGGGGGTTAGAGAGTGAGATAGTGAGAGGAAGGGGGGGTTAGATAGGTGAAAAGAGAGAAAAGGGGAAAGTGGGGGAGAGAGGGGGATATAGGGAGTGATAGAATAGGGGTTATATGCAAGAGGTAAAGATAGAATGGGATAGAGATGGATTGTTTAAGAGTATGATAGGGTGGGAGAGGAAGACCAAGAGGGGGGATTAGAGAGAGAGAGAGGTGGGAGAGAGAGTGAGAGTGAGACTAACAAAAAGGAGAGAGAGAAAGAGGTGGTAGATTTAGGATACAAAGAGGGTAGAGATAGTGGGAGGGAGGGACAAAGGTGATGAGAAAGGAGGAGACTTGGAGGGGGAGAAAGAGAGAGGGGGGAGGGGTGGGAAAGGGAGAGAGGAGGGAGGAGGGAGAGAAATAGATGGATGGAGAGAGAG
>JASDQU010439039.1:43803-60282 GCA_032191745.1 Picea mariana | reverse complement strand
TAACCCTGTCGGGAAATCACGTTTCGGGATATCGTGATTTTCGTTGTCAATATACACAGGACCTCCAAAATTCCGAACCCCGATGCGTGACGACACTTGTCCCCTATCACACCTTCCGGGGCCCACGACTCTGACTGTCGGGATATCGTGTTTCATGATATCGCGATTCCTAGGATGACGGTTCCTCTGTCCTCAGAAACCCCAAAATTTCAAACTCTGATTCCACTGGATCCTCGAACACGCGTCTTGCAGATCAACAGCTCCGATCGCGTCGGGAAATCTCTAATTGTGATTTCAACGTGCAAAGTCCCTGTCTCTGGAATCCCGATTCTCCGATTCACGATCTCTGGGATCCTTTGCCATGTACTCCTGCTGAAATCAACGGTTAAGATCCTTTCGGGAAATCGCTGGTCGCGATTTTAGGCACGAGATTCTTGTCTCTGGAAACTCCGATCTTCTGATGAGCCGAGTTTCAATGACTCTCGGGCTCCTCCCCTGCACGCTAAGGCTTAAGCCGTGCACAAATTTCCCAGATCTGACGACGTGTGGGATTTCGCTGATTTCCATCTGCAAATCTTGACCGTCGATTCTCCTCCATGAGACTTCTCTAAAATAACTAAGTGTTTCTTCTCAAGACTGGCTCTCCAAGCCTACGCCTAAAAACTCTGCTTGACCCTTCTTCGATCAAACTTCCTGTGCTACCCTGTAAATATTATCATGAAGGTGCTCCACCTCCTGAGCTTACTCACTCTACTTCTTTCAGGGGAATTTGCGCGCAACTCTTGCGCTCGACATTCAACCACTTTCCAAGTGTTGAGTCTTTCAGACTCTGCGCACCTCCTGCAGCAGCAGTCTCTGACTTCCTTGGCTCAGGTAACAACTGAGACTTCTTCCTCCGCCTGCACCTCTGTTGCACGGCTTCAACAACAACCCAAATCAAATTTTTGGCAAATAAGAACAAAAGTTAGACTACTGAGCCCTCATCAATGCACTCCTTGCGGATGAATTCAACTGCACTCTCTGCAGGAATCTCCTGGCTCAGATAGAGAAACAATTGAAACTTATTCTCTCTCAGACTTTAGTTAAAACCTGAAATCACATGCATAGCATATACAAAGCAAATGCATAACCAGAAAACAAACATTCATGAGCGCATAACACACATACATAGAGAAACAACACCAGTCATGAATTTGAATCAGAATTTCCTTCTATTAATTCAACATCTGTACATGGGTGTTCTCCACAATTTCTCTGCTTTCTCTTCTTTTCTGAATGCTTGATTCTGGCTAATGTTACAATGATACAATGAGGGTGTCTATATCCATTTTCCCTCTCAACTCTAAAACTGTCTAATCTAGAAATAAAATCCTATCTAACTGCATTAAATATATTAAATGCCTCTTATCTAATTTAGACAAGAGTGTATGGCTCGAGGTCTGATATATTACAAAAGGCGCTCCTTCATAAAGGATTCATTTAAGACTTGCGCTACAATCCCAAAGCACTTTCAAAAATTTGGGTTTGTTTTCCCAAGTGATCTCCGCTTGATGTGCTGGCTTGCTTGTTGAGTTGGCGATGCTCCTGCATCACTCATCAGATTACTTTTTCAGTAAAAAATGAAGAGCAGTCTTGAAACAAGAAATTCATCCAAGAGGAGAAGGAACGATTAAAAAGCATAGGGTTATTATAGATGGAAAGAAATTCAAGGATGGAGAATTTGCTGCAGAATTAGTAGGTACAATGGGTGCTATAGCATCAAAAAACATGTATTCTGTTGGTAATTTAACAACTATGCTTGAACAGAAGGACAAAACAATAATTCAGTTGCAAGACAAACTAAAAGAAAACGAAAGAAATATTAGTTGGGGAATACAGAAGGGTCTAGAACAAGATAGACTAAAGGATATGCAAGAAATCCAGAAAAAGAATAAATACTTGGAGGAGGCAAAACTCATAATACAGGTCACACAGGAACAGGTTCGAAAGCTGGAAGAAGAAAACAAACATTTACAAGAGAAAATTATTTCTATTACTAATAAGGTAATAGAACTTGAAAATTTCAGGACACAAGCATTGAAGATATATGTAAGAATAAAGGAGGAGCAAGAGAAAGTGTTCTTGAATCTGGAAGTAGTCCAGAAATATTTTCAAGAAACAAATAAGTCTTTGGAGAATGTGTTCCAGAAGGAAAGGGAGGCGAAAGCAACTAGAACTACTTTTCAGAAGGCAATGACTTTCTCATCAAAAGAAGAGGTTGGAAAGATTAAGAAATTATCTATTTCTGAACAGGTTAAAGGGGACATAATAATAAAGGTGTGGGAAGAAAAGCTGGCCGAATTTAAATGAATAACAAGAGAAGTCAACGATGATTTCCAGGGAATCTTCGATCTATTAGAAAGAACTTCTTTGAATATCAGAACAGATGGCTGTTCCGGATTATTAGGCGAAATCAATATTGCCAAGCACCAGCTAAGGTTTAAAGAAGAGTTGGAGGAAATGAAGGCATAGATTTCAAACATTAAATTGATCAATATTACAGAGATCAAAAAATGGATGGTGATGTCAAATCTAAAGTTGAAAACTATTAAATTCACAGAAAAGATGATAGAAAACCGGTTGCCCGAATTGCAGAAAAGATTTTTCTTATTTGAAGCAAATGAATTACCAGATGCTCCCAGGACTTTTGTGAAGTTTTTGGGAAAATTTGTTTAGTGTATTGAAGCGGAGAAAGGAAGTTCGTCAATGCAAGCTTAAAATCTTTTAAAATGTTTTTATCATTTAAATTTAGAAAGAAATTGTAAACGATTGACATTATTTTTATGTAACTGTAATACTAGGATGTTGGTTAGTCACCAACGAGAAATTTTGATGCAAATGTATAAATATAGTTTCTAAAGGTTGAGAAAAGGCTTCGGAATTTTTGGAGAGAGCCATTTTGTAATATCAGTTTTTAAATACATCAGAATATAGATCACAAACGAGATTCTGGATCCTGCAAATTTGTAGCTATGTGTCTTCACCCTGTTTATTATACTTTGTTGAATTTTTCCTTTCAATGTTTTTCTAACAAGTAATCAATTTGAAGTTATATACATCATTGATTTATATTTCAGATTGGTTTGGATGTCAAATGATTTACAGTTTTTCCTTTGAAATCACTTTTAGTAATTTTAAGACCTATAAAACTTTTGTTCCTTAATACTTAACTCTTGTTAGAAACCTTGTTTTTTCTTTCATCATTGTCTATTGAAATATGAGATTCTTTCTTGATTAAAGCCTCATATTTTTTTGTAGTGTTTATTTGTTATTTTACGATTCTCAAAATTGTTACAAATCCAGGAAACGACCTCGAATGTATTTACATTACTGTTTTGAATTTTAAAATTGTTTTTCTTATTCTCATCTCTGGAAAATTTGAAGTAACAAATTGATTAAAATCCTTTTACAAATAAATAAAGTTTTATCATCCATGACTGTCCCAAGTAGCAGACAATCCAACGTTGAACCAGGCCTTCAAGATCAAACCAGTATTGCCTTGAATTTATTTAATACCATTTTACAAACAACAACTAACCGGTTTGAGTTAGAACGTTCATGGGCTGCTATTGAGCGAGACATTAGCATCCAAGAACAACAAGAAGCAAGACAGAGGCAACTAAGAAAATGATTCTGCTTTAATCTTCCTTTGATTTCTTATTCCCAAATCATTCCTTTAAATTATTTACGGATTCCTTGACGGTATGCTTTATAGCCTTAAATCATAAACTCAGGAACAACATCTTTTTGGCGCCGTTGTCGAGGAACGCAGAAACAAATCTTTTCCCTGGGGAGAACGACATTGAAATTTTCTGTTTTTGATAGTGAACAAGGACAGAAAACCTTCTAAGGATAAAATATTTTTCACTTGGCAACTCCACAATAACTAAACTAGCTATTAGCTGCAAGAACACCATAAAAAACCCGGATAGCAAACAGACCTCGCCAGTCTCCGATCCGGAAAAAATTTTAAAATCACGAAAATCACTTAAACAAGTCTTTTTATCCACATATACTATAGGTCAACCTGAATTTATGCAATCAAACTCATCGGAACTCTTGAAAGATCACTTTCACTTCCCCCCTCATTTGATACTTTCTCATTTCCAGAAGTTTCTTCTCCAGATTTCCGAGAATCTTCTCCTCACACTTTCCGAACTTCAATCTCAAATATAACCATGGTGACACAAGGAGGTGCTGGAGCTGGAGGTGGTGCCCCTGGAGGTGGTAAAGTACCGCTTCCTGGGATTTTTGCTAAAGTGGCTGGTAGATATGCTCCCCTTGTTCTTCCTGTTCCTCTTCATGATCTCCCTAAGAATTATATGAAAAGCCTTCCGAAATTTACAGGGGAAGGTGATTTGACTGCCCAAGAACATATAAACGTTTTTGATCAATTTGCTGACATACTTAGAATAGAACATGAAGATGTTTATTCTAGACTCCTCGTTCAAACTTTCGAGGGACAGGTGAGGACCTGGTTCAGATCCTTAGCATTTGGATCTTTAAGATCCTATGAAGAACTTGAAAGTGCATTTATTAGACAATGGGGAGAGAGGAAGGATCACCTCTACTACTTAACTGAATTCGGAGCCCTTAGAAAGAAAAACTCTGAGTCAATTCTAGAATTCACACAGAGGTTTAATAAGTTGTATAATAAAATTCCAGTTGAGGTTAAACCTTCACAACCTGCAGCAAAAGTGACTTTTGCTGGCGCTTTTGACCCCGACTTTGCCTTATTATTGAGAGAAGGAGATCAATAGATCTCACAAAAATGCAGGATGATGCGCTCGAGATTGAATCAAACATGATGGCATCAGGGAAACTTAAAGCAAAGACTGAAACTGGAAACAAAGAAAATAAAAAATTTAAAGAGCAAGGTGGATATTCAGGATCAGGAAAGTCCTCGGGAGATAGAATAGAAGAGATGGCTAGGGTCATTTGAGAAATTTCAAACAAGATCTCGAAAATGGAACTAGAGAAATCGAAAAGAGATAATTTCCCCAGAAAAGATTTTCGAAGAAATCCTAAACCTCAGGGACCACAGAAAATAATTAAAAATGAAGATCAAAAAATTCCAACACCCTTTAAAAGTGAAAACTACATCGGAGAGGAAGATTTAGGAGATTTTGAAGAAATCGATGAAGATATTAGTAACCTTGGCGATGATAATAAATCCCCTTATTTATCAAGACGGGATTACAAAGCATCTTTAAGTAAAGAAAGTACATCAGAAGAACATGTTAGCAATAATATGACTGATGATTTCACATATCAAAATATTGCAGATGATATTATTGCTGAACTACAGGGAAAATATAATTTGAGACCAAGAAATAAAAATCTCCCAAATGTTCCAACAAAAAAGAGTTTGCCAAGAAGCGAAACCGATGAGGTAACTCCAAAAGTTGCAGATAAACAGTCTGCAAAAAGAAACACAGCTGATACACAACTTGTATAGTCAGAACCAGTAGGAACACTTCCTGTGAAGACACAAGTTCCTATAAACGAAAACAAGGTCACATCTCAACAAAAAACTGAAAAGAAAGGTATGGAAGCCCCAAACATCGAAAATGACAAGGCTCTAGGAAACTTCAATTTGGAAAACAAAATAAATAAAATCAAAATTCCTATTCTCCTTGTTGAGTTAGCTAAAAATCCCATATATAGAAAACAAATCGCCAAAATGATTAATTTTTCCAAAGATGAAAGCCAGGCCGACACCATCAACTTAGAGGATGACAAACCTATCTTAGTCTTCGGTCCACACGTCGAAGGTGCAAGAGACACCATGGCTCCTTTTTATATTACATTAACCCTGTTTGACCACCTTCTCCATAACTGTATGTTGGATTCCAGAGCTTCCCATAATGTTATGCCAAAGGCAATAATGGAAAAACTTGGTCTTGAAATCACAAGACCCTATGGTGATTTATATTCTTTCGATTCGAGGAAAGTAAAATGCATAGGTATGATTAAAGACCTAGTGGTAGGTTTGGCTCAAATACCTGCTAAAAGTATTCTTATGGATGTAGTAGTCACTGACATTCCCCCAAAGTATGGTATGCTATTATCTATATCATCGGGCACTAAGCTTGGAGGATCTCTCCAACTAGATATGACATATGCTACAATTCCAGTTTTCGGAGGCCAATTCACTCGTCTTTACAGAGAGACTAGGTTGGAATTTACTGTAGGTGACCCAAACAACCCCAACAATCATCCAGTTTATATTGCCGACCAAGATTTAGGAAATTGTATATTATCTTTAGATGACGATTTTGAAGTAGATGTAGACGATAAATGTATAGAAGAAAAAATTGAAAAAAAAGAAATAGAGAAAAATGTATATAGTACTGGTGTATGGAAAATGTATTTTGATGGTGCTTCGTCTTTCCTTGGAGCCGGGGCAGGAGCACTTCTTATGGCTCCCGATGATCAATTTGTCATTCCTTTTTCATATAGGCTCCAGTGGAATGTAGATTGTACAAACAATGTATGCGAGTATGAAGCTTTAGTGCTAGGATTAGAAGCTGCTAGAAGGATGAAAATTAAGAAACTCGAAGTCTTTGGTGACACAGAGTTAATTATAAAACAGGTGAATCGACAGTATCAGGCTAAGCATCCTAGATTACGGTCATATAGGAATTGTGTCTGGGATTTAATCAAGAACTTCTTCACATATGTGAATTTTCATTTCGTCCCACGATCCGAGAATCAACAGGCTGATGCTTTAGCCAAAGCTGCATCAACTTTCACACCCCCGACTGCTTTTAAATTAAAATATCATATACAAATGAGACATCGCCCTTCAATACCAAATAACATACAACTTTGGCAGGTTTTGAAGATGATGAGCAGCTTCGAAAGTTTCTAGAATCATTAGATGAATTTGCAGAAATGCATACCGATCAAGAAAATCAAAATGATCCTATTTGGATCATGCAAGAAGGGGAGGATTCTAAATAATTTCATGATAAAATTGCAAACCACTGAATGCTTGTTCTCAAGAACAAAAAAATCCCCAAGGGTCTAATCCCTTTGGAAAGACTTTTTAATCAAGATGATATCCCTTCTAAAACTACTCTACAACCCCAACTAGAGGAGGTTGAAGATTGTAATATAGGGACTAAGGAAAATCCCAGAATGGTTAAACTATCAAAATATTTATCAACAGAAAACAAAAATAAATACATGGAGTTGTTAAGAAAATATAAAGATGTTTTCACATGGTCGTATGAAGAACTGAAAACATATGACACTTCTGTGATTGAACATAAAATACCTCTCAAACCAGGTGTCAAACCTTTTAAACAAAAACTTTGACAATTTAACCCTATTTTATTACCTGTTATCGAACGACAAGTCAAAAAACTTCTTGACGCTAAGATAATTGTACCCCTAAGATATTTTGATTGGGTAGCTAATCTGGTCCCAGTTAGAAAGAAAAATGGGGAAATTAGACTATGTGTAGACTTCAGGAATCTTAATAAATCTTCTCTCAAAGATAATTATCCTCTACCTAAAATGGACCATGTTCTTGAAAAAGTAGTAGGGGCTAATAGAATGTCAATGATTGACAGATTTTCAGGGTATAATCAAATTGCCGTTAGTGATCTTGATAAAGAAAAAACCACATTTACCACTCCTTGGGGCACGCTTATGTACGATAAAATGCCGTTTGGACTAATGAATGGAGGTGCTACTTTTCAATGCGCAATGGATATTGCTTTTGTTGGCGAATGGGACAAGTTTGTAGTCATCTATTTGGATGATCTTACTATTTTTTCTAAATCGGATGAAGACCATATGATTCATCTCAAACAAACATTTGAAAAATGCCGCAGGTTTGGTCTATCCTTAAATCCTAAAAAGTCTCATTTCGCTATGCAAGAAGGAAAGATGTTGGGTCATATTGTATCTCGAAATGGAATCAGGATTGACCCTAAAAGAGTAGAGGCTATAGATACAATAGCTATTCCTAGGAATGTGAAAGAAATTCAATCATTTTTAGGAAAAATAAATTTCTTGAGAAGATTTATTCCTAACTTCGCTGAAATTGTGAAATTAATTACAGATATGCTCAGAAAAAACAGTGAAGTAAAATGGACAGCAGAAGCTAAATCATCCTTTGCCCATATTAAAAAGGTTATAAGTGAGGCACCAGTACTAGCGAGCCCAGATTATCTCAAAGATTTTATTATTTTTTCATTTGCTTCTGAACACACGCTTGCTGCTGTACTCCTTCAGAAGAACGAAGAAGGTTTCGAGCAACCGATAGCCTTCTTTAGAAAAAGTCTCTGAGATGTTGAACTCAAATATAATATAATGGAAAAGCAAGCGTATTCTATGGTAAAAGCATTGAAATCTTTCAGAACTTATGTTTTACATTCTAAAGTGATTGCATATGTACCCACTAGCTCTGTAAAAGATATTCTGGTTCAAGTAGACAATGATGGTAAAAGAGGAAGATGGCTTGCCAAAATTCAAGAGTTCGACTTGGAGGTTAAACTGACCAAATTGGTAAAGGGACAAGGTTTAGCTAAACTTTTAGCTGAATCCAATTTCAGGGCTCTTGGGAGAAACAGTTCTCAAGAGGAAGAAGAATGGGTAGACGTGAATGAAATTGAGGACCAAATAGTCGAAAACAAGATCGAGGAGAAATTCGCGTCGTCGAATTGGTACAAGGACATAGTAACATATTTATTAACTTTGAAATGTCCGGCTGACTTGTCTCCATCCAAAGCTAGAACGCTAAAGCTGCATGCAGTTAAATACTGTATTTCCGAAAAATGATTATACTGGAAAGACTCGCTTGGTTTCCTCTTAGTTTGTCTGGTCGAATCAGAAACAGAAGAAGTTATAGGTCAATTTCATGAAGGAGTATGTGGAGGACACCATGCTTGGAGGGCTACGACATATAAAATCCCAAGGGCTGGTTATTACTGGCCTAAACTTTTCCCAGATGTCAATGCTAAGGTACGAGCTTGCAGCCCTTGCCAATTCTTTGCAGGAAAACATAACTACCAGCGATGCCATTGGTCCCAGTCAAGATAGAAGATCCTTTTCAACAATGGAGATTAGACTTCATAGGTGAGATTAATCCTCATTCAAGTGCTCAACATAGATGGATCCTGACTGCTACATACTATTTCACCAAATGGGTGGAAGCTATCCCAACAAGGAAGGCTACTGATTCAGTAGTTATAGACTTCTTAGAAGAGAATATCTTGTCTAGGTTCGACTGTCCCAGAAAGATAGTCACAGACAATGCGCAGGATTTTAAGTCTATGGAAATGGTCAGCTTTTGCCAGAAATATAATATTGCGTTGGGTCATTCCACAACATACTACTCGCAGGGAAATGGTCTGGCAGAATCTTCAAACAAGAGCTTGATCAGTATAATCAAGAAAGTGTTAAATGAAAAATAAAAAGTCTTGGCATTTGCATTTAAAATATGCTCTATGGGCAAATCGGATAGGCACAAAAAAGTCTATTGGTACTTCTCCCTTTCAAACGGTTTATGGAATAGATGTAGTGTTGCCCATAAACTTAGCACTTCCTGTGATGAAACTATGGCAAGACGAGAAGGAAGAACCAAATTCTCTCACAAGAAGGATAAATCAGCTGATTGAAGTTCAGTAGCACAGGGTTGTAGTGGATGAAAAGTTGCAGAAGTACTAGGATGACATGAAGGTATTATTTGATCATAAAGCCAAGGACAAGAATTTTCTCCTCGGAGATCTGGTTTTGAGGTGGGATGCTCGAAAAGAAGATTCAAGAAAAAATGGTAAATTTGATTATATTTGGTATGGACCATTTAAGGTAGCATCTCCTGAAGGAAAAAATTCATTTCTGCTTGAAAATTTGGATGGTAAGATCTTGAATGCCCCTGTCAATGGGCATTTTTTAAAGCATTATATGGAATAATTAATTTACAGACAATCTCATTGTATATACCATTTCTTTTTTCATTTTTAGAAAATCTATTCTGATTTTGTAAATAAATAAAAATTAGTTAAGTTTTTATACCAAAAAAATAAAAAATAATATAATAATAATAATAATAATAATAATAATAATAATAATAATAATAATAATAATAATAATAATAATAATAATAATAAAAAGAAAAGAGTCCAAAGAGTTATTTTTGAAATCATAACCTATGTTTTATGGCTTACAAATTGTTGAACATCTCCTTTTATACCCTCGATACTATCTTTCATGTTTTCGGGCTTTCTCATCAAAGTAGGAGAGATTATGTATTAACCTTTGAAATCAACAAATGGTTAAATTCAGTAAGACCAGTCTTCATAGTTCTTATTCTCTGACTAAAAGTGGTTATGTTTGGGTTGATTCTGACTCTCTTAGGTTTCTTAACAGTTTGTGTGAGGATTTAAGATTGCTCAAAAGAAAACACCTGAAAATAATCTTTCCCTTTTTCTCTACAGACTGGGGAGTTTTGAAAGTTGAGAAAAATTGGTCTAGAATAATCAAAACAGGTTGACAAACCTCTATTATAAATTTTTACACATATAACCACCCCTGATATTTTAGATATCACTGATTGCCCTTGCTTCGTATGCACAAGCTAATTATAAGATAGATGGTGAAAGGAAATTCATATTTGATTGCCCCCATCTAGTCTCACAGACGATCAAAGGAAATTCATTTAAATGATTGCCCTCGTCTAAATATAAAAGAAAAAGATAACTTCATCGGGGTATTGAACAGGCCTGTTGGCAGTGAAGCAATATCTGAGCACAAAATTAGCACTCGAAGCGGTGAAAGGAAATTCAGTAAAAAGGGATAGATAACTTCACTGGGGTACTGAACAAGCCCGCTGGCAGTGAAGCAATATCTGAGGTGTCTGTAATGTTGTCATACTTATCTATCACTCTATTCTAGTTATCAGTTTTTCGAAACTGGATATTCGTCTTAAGTCAAAATAGAGCTCCCTAATTAAAAATTAAAAATTTTATTTCGATTGATGCAAGCCGAAATTTACAAATCTGTTGAGTTTCCTAAGATTGTTTTAATCATATTAATACTAACTTAAATTTAGAACGGGAAGGAGAATATTATGAAGAAGACTACAACTGAGTTTAAAGCAAATAAGAAGTTTTGAAAAGGTTTTATAAAATCTCTTTTTCCTCTCCTTTAGCAGTTTAGCCATGATAAACCCTTGACACCATTTACCTAATGAAGGCACTGAGTCTACATGCTCTCCTCGTCCCACAGGGAGACGAGGTCCCCAGTTGGAGCCTATGTTGAAATAGAGCTTAAATTTTTTATCCTTAAGGCCTAGATTTTTATTTTTCGGGTTTCAGCTTTCTGAAAATAAGAGTTTCGTCATTTCTAAATTCACGATACCTTTTTATCAATTGTTTTTTGGATAATGAACGGAAAAAAGTTTACAAAAAAATAAATTTTCCAATGCTCTTTTGAAAAATTATTTAAAACGGGTTGTAATTTTAAATTTGCGATTTTTTAATTTAAACGTTAAAGAAATCGGGATTCAGGGTTTTCTGCAAACAAATGATTGATGCAAATTGAATCATGAAACCCCGATCCTCGATTTCCTGAAACATTGGAACCTTAATTTAAAAAAAAATGAATTAATTTAGTCCCCTCTAAGAAAGGTTAAGGGTTAAAATAATTATGTCGCGATTTCGGGATTCACGGTTCTATGAGAGCACATCTCCTGTCATCATGTTTCCCGAAATCCTGATTTCCAAAACCCCGATTCATAAATCATGTTAAATTAAACTAATTATGTTTTGGCCCTAATTGTGATTATTCAGTTAATTAAAATAAGTTAAGTCCTGTTTAAAACAAACAAGCCATCGCGATTTCAGAGATCGGATTTTATTAATAACACACATCTCCTGTCGTCATGTTTCCCGAAATCCTGATTTTTGAAATCCCGAAAAGGTCTAATCTCAATTAATTAACATGCTAAAAGCGTTTAATTCTTAATTAAAGCATCGCGATTTCGTGATTTCGCATTTTTGGATTTTGTTTTTTCATCGACTACATACCTCTTGACATCAGGATTTCTGAAACCCCGAAAAATGAAGTTTTCAGCCTTAAATTATAATTAACATTAATTAACCTTTTTCTTAAAAACAAGATTAATGGAAATCATTCTTAGGTGTTCATTTATGTTTCGCTTACCCATTAAGTAGGTTTCTCGTTTTTTTCAAAACCCGAAGGTACTTAAATACAGACATTAAAAGCGTATCTCGGTAAAATATCTTCTGCATTAAGAGCTTTAATTTTGTGACAGCTATGCAAATCTCGTCATTTTTAAATATATTTAAAATTACATTCGAATGTCTGTGTTATCGTTCTAAGCTGAGCTCATTCATCCATTTGCTGTTACAGGTTTCCAATTAAACACAGAAGTCATGGCACCCAAAAAAGCACCTAAAAAGAATGAAGACGCACAGGAAGGAGATATTATCTCCGATACCACTCCACATGCTATAGATTCTATTAAATCGTGGACTCAAATCTCAGATTTGCTGGAATATGAATTAGAGAACGCTCATCCTGACTCCGAAAATCATTTCCGGGACATAGCTGAGTCTGAGCTTCATAAGATTGTTGCACATCCGAGGCTGGTGGCATACACTGATATGATCGACTGGGCTCTGGATAAGGTAGATATCCCAACAAGGAGCATTCAAAACGAGAAAGGAGCTATCATCGGCTCATTTAGGCCAGAGCACATTCAAGTAATGTATAAACTCTCACTGAATCATAAACATACTTTTAATGCTGAAGTTTTAGTTGAGTTTCAAAGAAAGGAATGTATTGAGGCAGACCAGACATATCTCGACATGATTAGAGGATGGGCGAGGTCTGAAGAAAAGTTTAGGGCTGATGCTCATGGGATTTATGCTACAACCTCCTTAAATGAATATATGGTTTATATAGCCATTATGTTATGCGGACTTTTCGGGAGAAAAGATCCATGTCACTTTCATGCAGACTGGGTACCCTTTTTAGAGGAAGCTTCAGAAGGAAATGGTTTTAACTGGCATAAAATTTTGTCGGATAACCTAACATAATAAATTTTAAATTACAAAGCAGCCAAGTCAAAAGGACAACCAGTAGCTTTTTATATGTCTTCATACATAATGGATGCAATCTATTTTATGACCCCCTTTCCATTAATGAATTGGAGTTGGAGTATTTCCTGCCCAGAACCCATTCATAAATACCACTTGACCCTTTGGGAAGAAAATGCGAAAAGCACATTTTACGAGGTTTGTCATTTTATTATTATTCCCATGCACAAAATGTTTTTTGGATGCGAACCCCCTCGCATTTTAGATACAATCATAGAAAGCCTTAAAGCAGTTGCTGACTGTTTCATTGAGGAAATTTTTTCCTACATTAGGGTTTATGGTTGTTCCATTCCCCCTCATGCACTCCCTAAATTCTTTCCAGACAGATTGGTATGCAGAGAAGTAGCTCATCAGATAGCCAAGGGCGGTGTTGGATTGGAATTAAAAGCACTTCAGAAAAAAGCATGGCCATCTTTCCCTGTTCATGTTGGGAAATTTTCTTTGTCAAATTTAGGCCATTCTAAGGTAGAGGCTGAGTCACTACAATAAGTGAAATTAGTAAATATTGAGCACAGAAAATATGACCCCTACCAAATAATAAGTGGGCATTACATACATTGTAATCTAAAGGCATATGAATATGAAGTATCTATTTATGATGATATATTTAAAGATGTTAAGTCTTATGAAGAAGTGCTGGATAGAGTCTAGGCCTTGCCACCTGACTCACAGGCTGGGTTCACATCTTTTCAAAGCCATAGGCAAAGCTGCCTACCTAAGATTTTACAGGGTGAAATTTTGACTGCATCGCCAGAACAACAAGGATCCCCTCCAGGGTTTGAAACTAATATACTGGATAAAGAAAATAACAAAAGTAAGTTGAAAAATATCGAGATACCTTCCCAAGATACAGAGGGTTCTCAAACAAAAGAAATGGGAATGGATAAGGGAAAAGAGCCAGAAACAATTCCAGAAATCATGAAGAATGTTATAGAAAAGATAGGAGGAACAACTTCAATAGAACTTGGTAGTCCTATCACCTCTTTAACTCCATTACAGTCGACTTTTGGAACCCCCCATGAAGGAGTTTTATATGTTAGTGATCTAGAGCCTATTTCGAGAGATGAAATTCCCTCATCAGATTGCTTTTTCAGTAAAAAGCGAAGAGCAGTCTTGAAACAGGAAATTCATCCAAGAGGAGAAGGAACGATTAAAAAGCATAGGGTTATTATAGATGGAAAGAAACTCAAGGATGGAGAGTTTTCTACAGAATTAGCAGGTACAATGGGTTCTATAGCATCAACAAACATGTATTCTGTTGGTAATTTAACAACTATGCTTGAACAGAAGGACCAAACAATAATCCAGTTGCAAGACAAACTAAAAGAAAACGAAAGAAATATTAGTTGGGGAATACAGAAGGGTCTAGAACAAGCTAGACTAAAGGATATGCAAGAAATCTAGAAAAAGAATAAAGACTTGGAGGAGGAAAAACTCATAATACAGGTCACACAGGAATAGGTTCGAAAGCTGGAAGAAGAAAACAAACATTTACAAGAGAAAATTATTTCTATTACTAATCAGGTAATAGAACTTGAAAATTTCAGGACACAAGCATTGGAGATATATGTAAGAATAGAGGAGGAGAAACAGAAAGTGTTCTTGAATCTGGAAGTAGTCCAGAAATATTTTCAAGAAACAAATAAGTCTTTGGAGAATGTGTTCCAGAAGGAAAGGGAGGCGAAAGCAACTAGAACTACTTTTCAGAAGGCAGTGACTTTCTCATCAAAAGAAGAGGTTGGAAAGATTCAGAAATTATCTATTTCTAAATAGGTTAAAGGGGACATAATAATAAAGGTGTGGGAAGCAAAGCTGGCCAAATTTAAATGAATAACAAGAGAAGTCAACGATGATTGCCAGGGTATCTTCGATCTATTAGAAAGAGCTTCTTTGAATATCAGAACATATGGCTGTTCCGGATTATTAGGCGAAATCAATATTGCCAAGCACCAGCTAAGGTTTAAAGAAGAGCTGGAGGAAATGAAAGCAGAGATTTCAAACATTAAATTGATCAATATACAGAGATCAACAAATGGATGGTGATGTCAAATCTAAAGTTGAAAACTATTAAATTCACAGAAAAGATGATAGAAAACCGGTTGCCCGAATTGCAGAAAAGATTTTTCTTATTTGAAGCAAATGAATTACCAGATGCTCCTAGGACTTTTGTGAAGTTTTTGGGAAAATGTGTTCAGTGTATTGAAGCGGAGAAAGGAAGTTTGTCAACGCAAGCTTAAAATCTTTTAAAATGTTTTTATCATTTAAATTTAGAAAGAAATTGTAAACGATTGACATTATTTTTATGTAACCGTAATACTAGGAAGTTGGTTAGTCACCAACGAGAAATTTTGATGCAAATGTATAAATATAGTTTCTAAAGGTTGAGAAAAGGCTTCGAAATTTTTGGAGAGAGCCATTTTGTAATATCAGTTTTCAAATACATTAGAATATAGATCAAAAACGAGATTTTGGATCCTGCAAATTTGTAGCTATGTGTCTTCACCCTGTTTATTATACTTTGTTGAATTTTTCCTTTCAATGTTTTTCTAACAAGTAATCAATTTGAAGTTATATACATCATTGATTTATATTTCAGATTGGTTTGGATGTCAAATGATTTATAGTTTTTCCTCTGAAATCGCTTTTAGTAATTTTAAGACCTGTAAAACTTTTGTTCCTTAATACTTAATTCTTGTTAGAAACCTTGTTTTTTCTTTCATCATTGTTTATTGAAATATGAGATTCTTTCTTGATTAAAGCCTCATATTTTTCTGTAGTGTTTATTTGTTATTTTACGATGCTCGAAATTGTTACAAATCCAGGAAACGGCCTCGAATGTGTTTACATTACTGTTTTGAATTTTAAAATTGTTTTTCTTATTCTCATCTCTGGAAAATTTGAAGTAACAAATTGATTAAAATCCTTTTACAAATAAATAAAGTTTTATCATCCATGACTGTCCCAAGTAGCAGACAACCCAACGTTGAACCAGGCCTTCAGGATCAAACTAGTATTGCCTTGAATTTATTTAATACCATTTTACAAACAACAACTAACCAGGTTGAGTTAGAATGTTCATGGGCTGCTATTGAGTGAGACATTAGCATCCAAGAACAACAGGAAGCAAGACAGAGGTAGTTTGGAAACTGATTATGCTTTAATCTTCCTTTGATTTCTTATTCCCAAATCATTCCTTTAAATCATTTGCGGATGCCTTGACGGTATGCTTTATAGCCTTAAAGCATAAACTCAGGAACAAAAACCTTCATCAAGAGTCCAAGTAGGATTTTCTAGAGGATTATTT